>PVJS01059669.1:0-11453 GCA_004027185.1 Glis glis
TGGGCTGTCCCTTTGTCTCTCTCTGTCTATTCCTATGGCAGGTGTCACCAGCAGGGGGTGCCCAGCTTGTGTCTCTATTTGCCTACAGAAGTGGCAGATGTTGCTTTGACTGGATTCTGTGCAAATATGGAACTCCTGTTTTCCGCAGAGAGGGCTGGATTGGTCCAATTTTCCCCAGGTACCACAGCTGTATGTCCTGTGGCGATCCCTGGGGGCTCTATAAGGGCGCTGCATCCTGCAGGCTGCAAGTCTGTCCCATCCAAATGTCACCAGGGACTGTCAGCTTATCCACACGTCTACCGTGTCCCACAGCATACCCTACTCCCACCTTCCTCGGGACAAAATGCACCACCTCAGCCCCCGCGAGTCCCTGTGTCCGCGCTGGGTGGTCTCCCCTGGGGTGGCTCGGTGACTTCCGGTCTCGTTGAGCGCTGCTCTTAATCTCTGGGGGGGGCTCAGCTACTGCCGCAGGTTCTGGTCAGGCCTCCAGGTCCTGGGGACTCTGCTGAGCGTGGGTCGAACTGCTGCTTGCTTTTGTCACTGCTGCTCTGCAGTGCTGGTTTTAGAAGAGCTCCCTGGCTTCCTTGTTGGTGGCCTGCAGAAGCCGCAACGCGGGTAGCCGCTGGCGCAGTCTGACCAAGATGGCGCCGCTGCCACTTCCGCCGACGCAGCAGTTCGGGTGTGTGTTGCGCGTGGAGCGAGTCGCTGCTCACCTTCACTCTGCTATTCTGCAGCTGCTGGACTCACAGTAGGTCGCTGGCATCTCCATTGGTCTTGTGTGGAAGCCACAATGCCGGTAGCCACTGGCAAGGTCCTGCCAAGATGGCGCCGCTGCAGCCGCCGTGGCCGCCGCCGTTTGGCGTGTTGAGTGTAGAGGAGCCGCTCTCGCTCTCGTCTCTGCTGATCTGTGTTGAACTCACAGCAGGTCTCTGGCTTCTCTGCCGGCGGCGTGTGGAACCGCGATGCCGGGAGCGGCCGGCGCGGTCCCGCCAAGATGGCACCACCACTCTTCCTCAGGTAAGGCGCTTGGAGCTTTTTACTTTCCTCTGTTTTGTCTTCCGGCTTTGATTCTGTCACGTTCCAGATTTTTCGTTGTTTAGTTCAAGTTTTTGTTGCTTTTCTTCTCCTGTGGAGAAGTTGCTTTCATGGCAATTCAAAGTAGAACATTTTTAGCTACCAAAAGACCAGGAGATTTCCAAGCCTTTTATGCTATCAAATGTTCCAGTGCAAAATGGAGCTGTTGACTTGCAACAGAACCATGATTAGTCAGACAGGTGTTAAGGTTCAGTTTTATCTTGTTTTCTGTAAATTGTTCTAGCACCTTCCTCAAGTCTTTAATACATGATATGTTGTTGTCCATTTACAAGCTTTCTTTGTTTCTAAATTTGTACCAAAGATCGTTTTATTTTAAAATTCTTGAGCTAATTATCAGTATTAATTTGTTATATGACTTTCAGTACAGAATATTTTTAAATATTTGGACAGTCATGCATAAATACACACATATGCATTCATGAGCATATACACATGCATCTAAACACACAGACATGCCTTTTATTTTTTCACTTCCAAGTTGGTGTTTCCTAATGTGTAGGCCAAATCTGGCTCCAAGACAAGTTTTGAGGGCTATCTTTGGCTCCATTCTCTCTCTTATTTACATAAATCTTCCCTCATACTTTTACATATTTTATCTAGGCATCTGTGTCCTCATAACACCCAAGAACTCTCACAGATTTCAATAAAATTTAATTTTCTTGCACAGTAAAAACTTTATTTCCTTTCCCTCATAAAAGTATAGCTATTCCCCTCCTCCCAAGGTTTCTTAGTTTTCCATTGCCATTCTTAGATAAATTGTTCAGACATTTTATTAATTGCTGATGGTCTTATTCTTTGTAGAAAATATACTTTTACTTAAATCAGGATTTCCTTAAGATGTCATCTTAAACAAAAATATTGCTGTAATGGCAGGAAGGTCAGGCAATATAATGAAGGTGGCAAATATTTTTCTGGTGCCTCAATTATAGAAACTAACTAATGTCTTTCTCCATATCTACCATGCTCACCACTGATATACTCAAAATCTCTCAATGGTAATGTAGAAAAGCTGGAAATAGAAGGTTATAAGGTTAGGACTGGTAAGAAAGGGGCATATTTGTAGATTGAAAAAGCTTTTAAATGAAAGTTTCACAGACATGTAACCCTCTCAGCCATTAGTGATCTGTCTAGTTCTGAAAGACTTTTGAAACAGATCAGGAAAGAATCACTTTTAAAATTCCTTTTGCTGGTATGACTGTCTCTTTGATTGTGAAATCGTGATGCTTGACTTGGGCTTTTTTACACAATAAAGCAGAGAATATGTGGTAGCATCTAAGGAAATTGATAGGGAAGATTAGGACATAATTTCTGACTACTTCCTGATGAATTTCAGACTAGAAACAATATGCCCTGCTCTCAGATTTTTATCTCTAGATTTAAAAGCTGAAATACGAAGTTAAAAGTAATGGTCATCAACCAAGGAAAAAAAATTAATGGATAATTACAATAAATACCAAAGAACCTTACTTGTACTTCGGGGTTTTAGTATTAAAATAACATGACATAGCCCTGATGGAAGAAAAACAATCCCAAACCATATGTTATTGCTTTGGTTGTCTAAAAATTATGTCATGACTATGAAAATTTGAGTCTTAAATAAGGATTTAGCTGTGGATAGATTTATGAGAGCAAACACTAGGACAGATGTGTATATCTAATGAAAATAGTAAGTGAACTGAAAAATAAAATGATTGGCTGTACAAAGATGCCATTCCATTATATCTAATAAATTTTAAAAATAACAAATTCTATAGGATATATGCTTGTTTGTGGAAAAAAGCTATTGTTTTAATAAAATTATATTACTATTTACTTTTTTGTTGTTCTTTTGGAATGAATAAGGTTGCTTCCACATAAGTGAAGCTTCAAGTTAAATAGCTAGGTGCTATCTTATTTGATGCAACATATTAAATTGTTTCATAACATCTTTGTTCTCATTTGATCTTAGATAATTGAAAATCAGTCATTTAAAATGAATAAACATGTCTTCCAATAAACCTTTCAGAGTCAAAGAAATATAGAAATAATATCTGTCTACAAGGAGTTTATAGTATACATGTATTCTTTATCTCAGTCTTGTAAAACAAGCTTGCAGAATCAAGAGGGATATTGTTTGTAGTGATTGGAAATTAAAATCTAAGTGTCAATTATTTCACTATCATGTATGCTGCTATTTTTAATTTCCACTGACCATAAATATCTCCTTCTAGTTTTAAGCATGTCCTTTGGAGCTCTAAGTTTACTAGACAAGTCTTTCTCCATGTGCATCTTCCATTTTATATATTGAGAACTATCCTCCTTTATTTTCTATCATAATAAAAATTATTGAAATATAATTTATATACATAAATTCACCCTTTAAAATATAAAATTAGTTTTTTGTATATTCTCAGAGTTGTGCAACCAGTATATTTTCATATGCCCCAAAAGAAACTCCATTCCCATTAGCAGCCGTTCTCTATTTTCCCCTTCTACCAGCCCCTGGAAACCACTGCCTACTTTCTGCCTCTATGGATTTGCCTACCATGAACATTTTCTATGAATACAATCACAAAATTTGTGGCTTTTCATGACTGGTGACTTTCACATCATTATTTAATAATTTGAATGTTCAACAGTGTTGTGGCATGTATCAGTACATATTTCCTCTTTTTGGCTAAATAATATTACATCGTATGGATATATCACATTTTTTAATCCATTAACTAGTTGATGGACACTTGGGTTGTTCACAAGCTTTGTCTATTATAAGACTGGTATAAACATTCATGTACAAGTTTTCATTTAGAAATAGGCTTTCAATACCCTTGGAAATCAGTGGATATAGTAATTTTGTTTAACTTTGAAGAATTGGCAAATTATTTTCCACAGTGGCTGATCTATTATACATTACAACCATTAGTATATGAGGACTATACTTTCTCCATGTCCTCATTAACACTTATTATTGTCTTTTTTTGTTATAGCCACCTAATGGTTTTGATGTATATTTCCTTTATGGCTAATGATAGATATTGAACATGTTTTCTGGGCTTGTTGATATTTGTATATCTTCTTTGGAGAAATTTCCATTCAAGTCCTTGGCCAATTTTTAAAATAGAGTTCTATATTTTATTTATTATTTATTATAAGAGTTCTGGATAGTAGACCTTCATCAAATATATGATTTGCAAACATTTTCTCCCATTCTGTGCATGTCTTTCCACTTCCTTTATAGAATTATTTTTTGAAGGGCATGTTAGTTAATTTTACAAAACCTCTAACCATATTGATCATTATGATCAGTCACACATGATAATGGCTTTTCTCTTGGGTATTAACATTGCAGTATTTTTGTATACTGAAATGTTTCAATAGGACCAAGAATGTTAGAGAGTAAAGATCTTAGATGAAAATGGACACTAATAACTCTAGTGTTCTAACCCAGGGAATTAAGTTAAACCCCCTATTAATCAGTGGCATTATGTTACCTTGGTATTCTTTGTCACAGAAAAGTTTTTTCATATTGAGTCTAATCTGTCTTATTTTTTATTTTGCTACTGGTACTTCTGGTATTGTATCTTAGAAACTGTTTCCTAATCAAATGTTATGAAGATTTATGCTTATGTTTTCTAAGAACTATTGCAGTTATGCCTAGATGTATGATCTATTTTGTGTTTGATATTTGTATGTAGTATTGTATAGAAGCCTAATTTCATCTTGAAAATAAAAAGTGTGAGTTCTTCAACTTATATTCTTCTTTTTCAAGATTGTTGCATTCCTATATGAATTTTAGAATCATACTGTCAATTTCGGAAAAGAAAATGCTGTTGGGAGTTTCATAGGAATAGCATCAAATATTTAATATAGCTTTAGGTAATATTGTCATCTTCTTCTACTTTTATTGGTGCATTGTAATTATGCATCATAGTGAAATTCAAAGTGATATACAAATACATGCACATATTATTTGGTGTACCTCCCTCCAAATCCCAACCCACTCCCTCTTCCTCCCTCCCCATATAGGTTAGCAAGATTGGTAATAATACCTTCATGTGTGGCTATAACCTTATTTGAACTGTTCCCTTCTTCAAGCCTCATTTTTCTCCTCCCCACCTCCCTCCCCCAATCCACTTCTACTATTCTACTGGTTTCTCTGCTTATTTGACCAAAGTCCCTTTTGTTTTCTATTTTTGTTCTAGCTCCCACATATGAGAGAAAACATAGGACTCTTGACTTTCTGAGAGTGGCTGATCCCACTTAGCATAATATTCTCTAGTTCCATCCATTTCCTGCAAATTACATAATTTTGTTCTTTTTCTTTTGTACCAGGTGCATTCTACCTCTGAGCTACACCCCCAGCCCTTTTTATTTTTTTATTTTGAAACAGGGTCTCACTAAGTTGCTGAGGCTGATCTCAAAGTTGTGATCCTCCTGTCTCAGCTTCCCAAATATTGGGATTACAGGCATGTACCACCATGCCCAGCTAATTTTGTTCCTCTTTATGACTGAGGAAAATTCCTTTGTGTGTTTATACCACATTTTATTTATCCCTTCATCTGTTGATGGACACCTAAATTGGATTCATAATTTAGCTATGGCAAATTGTGCTGTTATAAACATGGATATTTAGGTATCACTATATTGTTCTGACTTCAAATCCTTTGGAAAGAAACTGAGGAGTGGTATAGCTGGGTCATACGGTAGTTCCATTCCTAGTCTTTTGAGGAACTTCCACACTGATCTCCCTAATGGCTGTATTAATTTGCAATCCCACCAATAGTGTATAAGGGTTCCTGTTTCCCCACATCCTCACCAGCATTCATTATTGTTTGTTTTTTTGATGATAGCCATTCTACTTGGAGTTAGTTGGGATCTCGGTGTATTTTTTATTTGCATTTCTCTGATTTCTGATGATGTTGAACATGTTTTCATATATTTGTTGGCCATTTGTGTTTCTTCTTTGCAGAAGTGTCTGTGGGCAAGTTCAGTTGCCTATTTTTTGATTGGGTGTTATATTTTCTGAGCTCTTTATGTATTCTAGATATTAGTCCTCTATCAGAGGAGTAACTGGCAAAGATTTTCTCCTGTTCTGTTGGCTCCCTTCATGCTCTTGCTTATTTCCTTTACTGTCAATAAGTATTTGTGTGTGTGTGTGTGTGTGTGTGTGTGTGTGTGTGTGTGTGTGTAACTGAGGATTGAACCCAGGGGCATTCTACCTCCAAGATACACCCTCAGCCTTTTCTATTTTTTGTTTTGAAACAGTGTATTGCTAGGTTGCTGACAGTCTCACTACATTGCTGAGGCTGTCCTCAAACCTACAATCCTCCTGTTTCAGCCTCTAAAGTACTGGGATTACAGGCATGCACCACCATGCCCAGCTCACAAAGCTTTTTAATTTAGTGCCATCCCACTTATTCTCAGTTCTATTTCCTGAGCTTCTTGTTAACAAATTCTCTGCCCATGCCTATATGTTGGAGAGTTGGTCTTATGTTTTCTTATAGTATCTGCAAAGTTTCTAGCCTAATTTCTAGGCCTTTAAAATTTAATTAAATTTTTCAAGAAACCAATTGTTGGTTTCATTGAATTTCTCTGTTGCTTTTTTTTCTCTATTTCATCACTATCTGCTTTCTTTCTTGTTTCCTTCTTTCTACTTGTTTTGTATTTAGTTTACTTTTCTATTTCTAGAATAGCTGGCAAAGATTTTCTCCCACTCTGTAGGTTGTCTCTTCATTCTGTTGATTGTTTTCTTTGCTGTGCAGAAGCCTTTTAATTTGTTGTAATTCCATTTGTAAAATCTTGCTTTTGTTTTCCAGACTATTGGAGCTTTACCCAAGAAATATTTGCCCATGCCTATATCTTGAAGTGTTGCCCTGATGTTTTCTTCCAGTAGTTTCAAAACTCTCAGGTCTTACACTGAAGTCTTTCATCCATTTTGAGTTGTTTTTTGTAGTGGGTGAGAGATATGATTCTAGTTTCAATCGTCTACATATGCATTTGCAGTTTTCCCAGCACAATTTGTTGAAAGGGCTGTGCTTTTTCCAATATATGTTTTTGGCACCTTTACATAGAATCAGTTGGCTGAAGATGTGTGGATTTATTTCTGGGTTCTTTGTTCTGTTCCTTTGCTCTACACGTCTGTTTTTCTGTCATCACCATGCTGTTGTATTACTATGGATCTCTAGTATATTTTGAAATCAAGTACTGAGATACCTCCAGCATTTCTCTTTTTCCTCAGTAGTGCTTAGGCTATTTGGGATGTTTTGTGTTTCCATTTCAATTTTAGTATTGTTTTCTCTAGTTCTGTGAGAAATGTCATTGATATTTTGATGCGGATTGCTTTGAAGCTATGGATTGCTTTGGGTAGTATGGCCATTTTAATAATATTAATTTTCACAATCCATGGACTTGGTAGGTATTTCCATCTAGTGTCTTCTTCAATTTCTTTCTTCAGTGTTTTGTAATTTTCACATCTTTAGTTAGGATTATTCCTGTGTATTTTTGTGGTTATTTTTTTTTTTTTTTGCGGTACCAGGGATTGAACCCAGGGTCATTCTACCTCCACGCTACACCCCCGGCCCTATTTTTTTATACTTTATTTTGAAACCGAAACTCACGAAGTTGCGGAGGGCCTCACTAAGTAGAGAGAGAGAGAAAGAGAGAAAGAGAGAGAGAGAGAGAGCTGAGGCTGGCTGCAAACCCGGATCCTCCGGTCTCCACCTCCCAAAGTACTGGGATTACAAGCGTGCGCCACCACGCCCGGCTTTTGTGGTTATTTTGAATGGGGTTGCTTTCTTAATTTCTTTCTCAGTGAGTTCATTACTCATGTATCCTGCTACATAACTGAATTGTTGTCATTTCTAAATGTCTTTTGGTAGAGTCTATAGGACTTTCAATGTGCAGAACTATATAATCTGTAAATAGAGATAATTTGACTTCTTCTTTCTTATTTGCTTGGCTTTTTTTTTCCTCTTGCCTGATTGCTCTGGCTAGATTTTCTGACTATACTAGTGAAAGTGCATACCATTATCTTGTTCCTGATCTTAGAGGAAGTTCTTTCAGATTTTCCCCATTCAGTGTGATGTTGTTTACAGATTTGTCATATGTAGTCTTTATTATGATGAGGTCTGATCATTCTGTATTTAACCTATTTAGGTCTACTATCAGGAAGGAACTTTGAATTTTATCAAGTCTTTCTTGTGTTTATTGAGATAATCATGTGACTTTTTATTCTTGACTCTGAACTTTATTATGTTTATTAATTTACATATGTTGAAACATCTTTGCATCTTGAATAAAACCAGCTTTATTATGTTTTATGATCTTTCTAACGTGCTGCTGAATTCAGTTTGCAAGTCTTTTGTTTAGTTTTGTATCTGTGTTCATCAAGGATCTTCAGTTTTCTCTTTTTGTTGTATTTTTGTGTAATACCGGCTTTGTAGAATAAACTTGGAAAGATTCTTTTAATTTATGTTTTGTGGAATAGTTGGAGAAGCATTGGTATTTGTTGTTCTTTAATATTCTGGCCAAATATGTCAGTTAACCTCTCTAACCCTGGGCTTTTTTAACTGTTTTAATTACTTATTACTCTATCTGTTTAGGTTTTATATGTGCTTTGGTTCAGTTTTGGTAGGTCATATCTTTCTGGAAATTTGTTCATTTCTTCCAGATATTGCAGTTTACTAGCATATTTTTTCAAAATATCCCCTAATGTTCCTTTGAATTTAAGTGCTATCTGTTTTAATGTTTCCTTTTCCACCTATAATTTTATTTATCTGGTTCTTCTCTCTCTTCCTTTAAGTTAACTAAACACTTGTCAATTTTCTTTATCTATTCCAAGAAGCAACTTTTGTTTTATTGATTCTATTATTCCTTTAGTCTCTATTTTACTTATTTCTGCACTGATCTTTTTAATTTCTTTCCTTATCATGATTTTTAGCTTGATTTGTTCTTATTTTATAAGACCTTGAGTTGCATCATTAGATTATTTGAGATTTCTATGTATTTTGATGTAAGCACTCAATGCTATAAACTTTCCTCTTAGTACTGCATTTTTTAAAAATTTGAGACTTGCTTTGTGCCATAATACATGGTCTATTTTGTAAAAATCCCACGTGCTAATGAAAATAATGTGCATTCTGTGGTGATTGCATGGACTATTCAATACATGTTTGTTAAGTCCACTTGATCGACAGTGTAATTTAACTCTGATATTTGTTCATTGATTTTTTTTCATTTGCATGAACAGTCAGTCTCTTGGTGAGAGTGGGTTTTGAAGTCATTCACTATTATTGTTTTGGATCCTGTCTCTCCCATTATGTCTAGCAGCATTTCTTTTACAAATCTGTGTTTTCTGACATTTGGGGAACATATAATTGTTATATCTTCTGGATATATTGTCCACTTGATCAATATAGTGACTTCCTTTGTCTCTTCTAGCTGTTTTTATCTTAAAAAACTGACTACAACAATTTACAACTGGACTCCATAGTGTAATCTCCCTGTTTCTTCTTTGGTTGTGATTCATGGGTTTTGTCACAGAGCATACCATATTGGAGTCGAAGGGACCCACTATCTATTTAAATTTCATAAAAGTGGAGATACTCTGATACTTCAGGCAGATGTGGTGTAGGCAGCAGAATATATGGGGTGCACCCTCTGCGGTTGCTCCTACTATGGGAATTGTAGTCCCCACCACTAATAGCACTATTATTTGAAAGAAATTATGATGTTGGTTGCTCCAAGCCCTGTTGAAGGGCCTGAAGCTCTTGTCTTATTGGAGATTGGGGTAGATCTAAGAACTTCATGATGAGGGGCACAGGCCGGAATCACAGTGTAAAACGCTATAGGACTCACCTCCAGTCTTATCAGCTCTATATGGTCAGACAAGGTATGGCTGCAATCAATATAGATGACCTGCAGAAATGCATCATCATCAATAGTTGTGTCTTTTTCTCTCTGCAGCTACTGTGGAGCTATTTCCCAGGAGCCATACCTCAGACCACACCTCACTGTGCCTACCTGGCAATGGGTTGACAGCCTAGTACTTATGTCCCTCATTTCCTTTTTATTTTTGGTATCAGGAATTGAACACAGGAGAGTTCTACCTCTAAACTACACTCCCAGAATTTTTATATTTTTTATTTTGAAACAAGGTGGCACTAAGTTGCTGAGGGTGTCAGTAAGTTGCTGAAACTGGCCTCGAACCTACAATCCTCCTGTCTTAGCCTCCCAACTACTGGGATTACAGGTATGTCCCTTTCTTTAAGTGGAAGTACCTGCCAGGATTCGAGCAAGACTAGGTTGTGGTCAGTTGAGCTTAATTAGTTTCAGCTGAACTGGAAGTGTAGCCCAGAGGCTGAGCACCTGCCCATTGTACATGAGGCCTGATCTCAATTCCCAGCAGTGGAAGAAAAAAATGAGAAATTTTAAAAAACAAAGTAGAAAAATTAAATCAAAATAAGAAGAATATAAAGGTGTACCTGAGAATGTATATTCTAGTGTTGTTGGATGGAGTGATCTATAGATTTCAGTTAAGCCTAGTTGATTTACAGTGTTGTTCATATCGTCCATTTAACTTTTAATTTCCTATGTAGTTCTATGCATTTTTGAAGGTGGGGTACTGAAATCTCTGACTCTTGTTGTTGATTTTTTAATTTCTCCCTTCAGTTCTGTCAGGTTTTGCAAGCCTGGTTATTTTTCAAAGAAAAATATGTATGTAGCCATGGAATGTATTTTAAAAGTAAGTAAATAAATAAATATGTAAAATCATAACTTTGGCTGAACTTTATTTCTCAGGCATTTAAAAAATATTAGCCTCTTATTTCCAAAATAATATTGACTTTGTGTGCCCATATATTTCATCAGGGTCATTGAGAGGTGAATTTTGGGTGGTTGTTTAAAATGTGATTGACAGCTATCTTTAAATAATAGCACTTTAAATAATTATCACGTCTCTTGGTGGTCTGGGGTAAAACTTCCCTAGACAAATAGGAAATAATAAAGATGTATATACTTCATTTGTCTATTATGGGGCTGTAATGGGGGTAGGTGAGTTGAAGCTTATAGGTTTATAAACTTTCTTAGCATGATTGCTTCTTTTCCAGTCTAGGAGATTTTCAAATGAAATATAATTAATTCTAATATCTACTTAAATTTTAGTAGAAATGCCAGTTAAAATAAAGTTAGTTAAATAAAGGTGCCTTGAGGAAAGTAAAAGAATATAAATTTAGATAAAAGCTTCAGTAATATAGTGTTGGATATCTCATTTCGAAATTTTAATTTTTGTCTATCCTGCAATTTTAAATAGAGTTTTTTTCTGACTTTACAATACTGAAATATAATGATTTGATTTTTAAATGTTTCTAAATCCAAGAGGC
>PVJS01059670.1:0-11452 GCA_004027185.1 Glis glis
ACACACACACACACACACACACACACACACACACACACACACAAGGAATTGGGAGGGGAACACACCTTGTGCTTAGTCATGGCCCCCACAATGATAGGGCACACCATGCCGGACAACGTGCCCACGCCGTTGGAGATGCCCATGAGGATGCTGGCGTAGCGTGGGGCGATGTCCAGGTGGTTCACGTTGAACCCTAGCAGGGAGGCAGGTCAGGAGGCTTCACATCCAAATCACACTCCAGGGACTCCCACTGGGATGTTCCTGACCCCCATGCCAACCCCCACCTTTTAGTCCATCTTTGGGAGGCAGGGAGACCCGTTTCTGAGCCAGGAACCTCCTATGGAGCTGACCAGAGTCCCCCAACCTGTGGATTTGTGGTTCTCACCAGAGATGGCGAAGCCACTGAAGCCCACCGCGAGGACCAGGAAGGAGATGGCCACACCCTTAGAGTGCGAGTAGCCGACCACCAGCAGCAGTGTGGCCTCCATTCCGAAGCCTACGGAGGAGAGGAGGGCTGTGTCTGTGTCCACAGGACACTGCCTTTCTTAACCTGCTCCCACCCCAATCCGCCTCTCTCCGCCCCGATCTGGTCACCTCCGTGCCTGGCCCAGGCCACCTCCCCTATTCCACCAGACACGTGCAAACCCCAAGCAGGCTCTTATTTCCTCAAGACTTGTCCACTTGTCCACGCTCACGGGCTCCTCTGTCCCAAACAGGCCCTCTGTAGCCCCACGCCCCGAGGATGCAGGATCCAATCCCATCTGTGGCTACGCCCACCCAGGACCCGCCCATTGGATCTGCCCCGCCGCTCTCTACGCTGCCCAGGCGGTCCCAAGGCAGGTCCAAGCCCCGCCCCACTCACCCCCGCAGTTCATCAATTTGCGCACGTTGGTGGTAGACATAATGCGGCGGCTCCGCAGGAAGTCGGCGATCTGGCCGCCGATGGGCACGATGATGGTCATGACCAGGTGGGGCAGCGCTGACACCAGGCCCACCTGCAGGAGCAGGTGTATGGGAAGCAGGGCGGTCAGGGGCTGCGGACTCGCAGTCTCTGCCTAAAGGTGCACCCCTCCCCCCCTGACTCGGGATCCAAGCCCGCGCCCCCTCCTCCTGAATCCTACCTTGCTGATCTCAAAGCCGAACACTTCTTCAAAGTAGGCGGGCTGTGAGATGAGGAGTAGGTAGAATGTCCAACTTCGGCAGAAGTTGGCCACGATGATGGCGTAGACTGGCATGGACGTGAAGAAGCGCCTCCAGGGTGTGTTAAACTTCTGTGGTGGGGGGCGATGGCAAGGGCCGCTAAGACAGAGGCCAAGAGGGGAGCTTCTCTATGTCCCTTCAGGGACCCCACTATAGTCCCGCAGAGACCCATGAATCCTGACCTCACTGAAGCCTCTAGGGACCTGAGGGGCACTGGCCACACCATGTCCCTGTGAGCCCCTAGGGACCCCAGCCTCACCGCAGCAGTTCAGGGATCGTGGGTCCTGGTTCTTCAGTAGCCCCTCAGGTTTGCAGGTGTCCAGGCCCCACAACGACTCTCGGGGATCCATTTATGTGAGCCCAAGCATCTCTATTCAATCACAGCCCCTACATCTAGCCTCACTTACCCCCAAGGGCTAGCGAAATCCCCACATTCTAATCCTCCTCAGCCTGCTTGTGTGTGGGGGGTACTGTGGATTGAACCCAGGGGCATTCTACCTCCAAGCTACACCCCAGCCCTTTTTATTTATCTTATTTTATTTATTTATTTATTTATTTATTTATTTATTTATTTATTTTGCAGTACCGGAGATTGAACCCCGGCCCTATTTTTTATACTTTAATTTTAAACCGGGTCTCACGAAGTTGCGAAGGGCCTCACTAAGTAGAGAGAGAGAGAGAGAGAGACAGGGAGAGGGAGAGAGAGAGAGAGAGAGAGAGAGAGGGAGAGAGCGCTGAGGCTGGCCAGGAACCGGATTCTCCGGTCTCCGCCTCCCAAAGTACTGGGATCACAAGCGTGCGCCACCACGCCCGGCCTCCCTTTTTATTTTTTATCTTGAGACAGGGTCTTACTAAATTGCTGAGGGTCCTGCTGCATTGCTGAGGCTGGCCTTGAACCTGCGATCCTCCTGTCTCAGCCTCCCATGTACTGGGATTACAGGCATGCCACCACGCCCGGCTCTCTGGCTGCTTTTAACCACGCCTCGTTGGTGGTTCTAATTCCACCCACCTCGAGACCTAACCCCGCCCCAGCACCAGCTAATTCCGTCCTCCGCTGGGCATAATCCAGCACCTATTCCTAACCCTGGGTTCTAGCCCTGCTCTTTTTGCGTTCAGGTCGTGTCTCCTCAAAGTCTACAGGAACCCGCCAGGGTGCAGGTTCGATATCCCTCCCCAGCCCCGCAGACCGGCCCGGACCGTGAGGGGGTTCATGAGTTTGGCGCTCTCGCCGATGGCGTCTTCGATGTATTTGCGCTCCTCCTCCGAGATGCTGGGGTGCAGTGCGGGGGACTCGTAGGAGACGAGCAACCAGAACAGGTACCAGAAGATCCCAAAGCTCCCTGAGGAGGGTCAGGAGGGGACAGGAGCGGGGTGACGATAGGCCCCGCTCCGCCCCAGAGCCACCCGGAACCAGGCGTCCGGGTCCCTCACCGTAGACGTAGAAAACAGAACTCCATCCCGAATACTGCACCAGGACCCCGGCAAGGGGCATCGCGACCACCGCCCCAGCATAGGAACCTAAGGGGGAGGATTCGGGATAGAGAACAGGTCCATCTTCCCTGGGCTCAGGGGTGCGAACCCCCGCCCTGGCCTTTCCCGAACACAGAAGTAGAGGCCACAGCCCCTCCTCCCTCGGATGCAGGAGCTGGTTCCCCAGTCCCTTCCTCTCACCGCAAAACGCTGTTGTCGCCAGGCGACTCCGTTCTAAGGGCGGGGCCCATTTGCTCCAGATTCCGTGGCAGGCAGGATATGTGACCCCCTAAGGGAAGAGAAAGGGTAGGTCAAACAGAAAAGATCGGGTCCGACAGGGAGCGGGGTCATATGAAACTGGGCTTTACCTCTACCAAGCCCTGCAGGATCCTCACGAAGATGACACAGCCATAGTGGACGCGGGCAGCTGAAGGGATCAGCATGTTTAGAGTGGAGGTAGCCACAATAGCAAAGCCGAAAACCCTGATGGGAAGGGTAGAAGAGAAAGGTCCAGCTACCCTGCCATTCCTCGGATTCTGCCCTTCTCTCCCACAGCAGTGTAAGAGCTATGTTCCCCAGAACCCCCGGCCCCACTTTCTCTGTGATTCCCTCGTTTCACAATCACAAGCCACGCCCACCTCTAAGACCCGCCCCTAAATCCACGCCCCTCACATTTTCCCATTTGGGTGGCAGACCCCAAATTCGACCGCACTCTCATTCCACCCACACAACTGTAGTTTACGCCCATCTTGGGACCCCATCACTGTACCTGTTGGCTGCAAATTTTTGGCAGATAAATCCTCCAGGAATCTGAGTGACAATGTAGCCCCAGAAAAAGGAGCCGTGTATGAGGCCGACAGTCTCTGGATCCCAGCTGAACTGGGCTTTCTGCGGGCCAAAAGGCACATCAAACTAGCCGCCCTTCCCCGCTCTGCCCTCCACCAATCAGCGCCCATAGGCTTAGCCCCTTGGCCAATGAAAAACAAGGACTCCCCACCACCACCCAAACACCCGCCAAATCAGAGCTCACGCCATCCCTCTGTCAGTCCACGAATTCTGCTCGCGCATGTTGCTAGGGGTGGTACTACCACCTTAACAACGGGGCATTGCTGCCTAGCAGCCCCGTTCTGCCTGCATCCCTGCCTCAGTCTACCTCCCTGAATGCCCCGGGACCCAAGTATGGGGTGGCTCATTCTCCACTTCTATCCAACTTTCGAACTCTTTGCGGAAAGACCTGAATAGGGTCTAGGAGGTGATAAGAAGCAACTAAATTAGCCGGGCTGGGTGACTCATGCCTGTAATCCCAGTACTTGGGAGGCTGGGACAGGAGGATCACAGGTTTGAGGACAGCCTCAGCAAGTAGTGAGACTTTCATCAACCTAGCGAGACCCTGTTTCGAATAAAAAATAAAAAATGGGCTGGGGTTGTAGCTCGGAGGTAGAATGCCCCTGGGTTCAATCCCCAGTGCACCCCCCCCCAAAAAGAAGCAACTAAATTAGGGAAGGACCTGATCGTAAGGGAGCAAAGGCGGGCTTCAGGTAGATCACAGACTAAATCAGGATTTTCTTCCCCCTGAGGCAGGGGCATGACTTCTACAGTAACGAACATAAAATAGCGGAAAGTCTAAAATGGGACGAGGTTTTAGGTACAGACGGAGCAGGTGAGGTGGGCGGGGCTTCAGAAAATCGAGGATCAAAATTCATTGAGGAACTTGAGATGAGACTGGGACTAAGTAGATGTGACCCAGGGACTTGAGCGTGGGGCACAGGCATGAGCAAAATTGCCAATAGGTTCAAAATGAACAGAAGTAACACATATGGCACCTAGTGCTGGGGCGGAGTCTACGTTTTGCAATCAGGAACCAGGAATGGGAGCTTCGTTTTAGATGGGGGTATGGCTTAGAAATTGGAGAGCCCTGAGGTGAGGTCAGAGTTAAGGAGCTGCACGGATAGGCGGGGCCACTAGGCTGTCGTTGGAAGGGGCGTGGCCTGGGCGGCTCTTAGGCGAATGTGACATCATCGGGGACGGGGCAGGGCTAGCTGGGGGCAGCTGTACCAGGGCTCTGGCCCTGAGCTACCTGCACCACCACGTGGCCCCCGCGGTGGG
Organism: Glis glis; assembly: GCA_004027185.1. Lineage (NCBI taxonomy): Eukaryota > Metazoa > Chordata > Mammalia > Rodentia > Gliridae > Glis > Glis glis. The sequence goes on from PVJS01059670.1 coordinate 4,777, forward strand.
TTGTGCTGTTGTTGACCATGGAGACGATGGCCACGCCCAGGTTGCAGCGGATGCCAAAGCTGATGCAAAAACCCAGACCGCTCATGATGGCGATAATGTAGCGGCGAGGGAGACCAAAACAGGTGCAGTCCACGACCGGTGGGTCCCGGGTCTGCGTGGTCACCGGGCGCCCGTCAGCACTCAGCTCCAGGGTCTCCGCACCCTCCTGTCGTTTCTCCAGAAGGCTGAGGGGAAACAAGAATCAAAAACTCAGGAGTCTGGGCCCCCAGCCTCCCAAATCCCCATGACACAGGAATCTAGTGCAAAACCTGCAGCTTTTCAAGACTAGAATTCCATGCCCGCACCCCTTCTTACCCAGGACTAAAGGCCTCCAGTCCTGTCCTCCCTGAGAGTCAGGTGTGGAGGTCCTCAGCCCCCTTCTCCTCTAACCCTGTTATCTCTCTCAACGCAGGAGTTTTAGACCCTAGACTCCCCTTTGCAATTGAAAAGTCTGTGTCCCCAACCCCCAACCCAAGGCCCAAAGATTCTCCCCAGCCCCCTCTGCTAGATCTGAGTCTATTTGAGGAAGCAAAAGGTGCTAAGGAGAGGCCTCAGCAAAGGTGTCAAAAGAACAGATGCTTCCCAGCTACTCTGCTATATATACCGACCCCTCCTCCCCTCTCCCCCACCCCACATGCCCTTCCCTGCTTCCAGGCCCCAGGTATGGGGCTGACATCCAGCTGACTCTACCATAAGTACTGGAAGCCCATTCCCAGGACCACAGAGGTGGGGAAATGGCAGGCTGGGGGCCCTGGAATTCAGCAGCCCAGCCTGGGCATCCCTAGGGAACCTTGAGTTCAGGCTGTCAGCCTAGGGGGTAGGGAGGGGGAGTGGCGGGTGGTGTCCTGGCAGGGGACAGATGGCCCTGGTAGGGAGATTGGCTCATTCCCCAGCGTGGCTCTCGCCCCCGCCCGTTCTGGATCCAGGATTGAGTCTGTGATGATGGATAGGGTACTTGGAGGGCCGCCTCAAATGCAGGGAGAGGCTGCAGGCAGAGAGAGGTGTCTGAGACAGGTGGGGAAAGACCCAAAATGAGGGTAACTGAGAAGGGGGAATTGCAAAGGGACCCACAGGGAGAGGGTCAGAGACACAGAAGGAAGGAGAAAGATCTGGAGATGGGGGACAGAGACCCAGAGAGGGGGGCACAGAAACCCAAAGAGAGTGAAACAGAGGTCCAGAAAGAGGAGGCAGAGAGCCAGAGAGAGTGGAGGCAGATACACAGGGACGAAGGACAGTGACCCAGAGAGCGAGGCAGGGACCCAAAGAGAGGTAGGAACAGAAACCCAGGACAGATGCAGAGGGAGGGGAACAGAGACCCAGAAGGTTGAAAGATGGAGAGACTAGGAGACAGAGGAGACAGGCTGGGGACGTGATATGTGAGGTGTGGTCCCTCTCTGAAGCGGGTAGGCAGCCAGGGTATCGGGCTGGATCCCAGGAAGGGGCTAGAACAGATGGAGGCGAGGGAGACTGGGACGGGGGAGGAAAGAACAGCCAGACGGTCTGGGGGGAGGGAGGTGGAAGAGATGAGAAAACACAGCCACCCCTCCCATCCTGGAACTTAAGGAGGTGGGGAGGGGCAGTTAAGAACCACAGGCTGGGGGGAGCAAGAGAAGGAAGAGTGGACAGAATCAAGGGGAAAAGGAATGAGACCCCTAGAGAGGGGACAGAGAGACCAAGAGAGGGGAATGTGAAGCCCCCAGAATGAATAGCACAATATGGCAGGGACTCCCCCAGGTCCCCCCCATTAGAACATGTCAGCCAATAAGATTAAACTTTGACCCATGTTTCTATCAGATGATATTTGACTCTGAAACTCAAGATGTGATTGCAGCCCCTGAAATTTGATATTCACTGTTTATCTTATGCGATGTCAGATCTCAAACCAACATTTTTTAAGTGGGTGTTCTTGTAGTCCACATCTATAAAATAGGGGCAAGATTAGAAATGCAAGTTACTAATGAGGGCAGGTCAAGGTGACAGTAATCATTTTAAGATACGAAGACCAGGGTACTTGGGAGGCTGAGACAGGAGAATCACAGGTTCACTGCCAGCCTCAGCAATTTAGCAAGATCCTCAACAACTTTGTGAAACCCTGTTTCAAAATAAAAAATAAAATAGGGCTGGGGGTGTAGCTCGGAGGTAGAATGCCCCTGGGTTCAATCCCAAGTACCAAAAGAAGAAGAAGAAGAGGAGGAGGAGAAGGAGGAGGAGGAGAACAACAACGACTAGGACAACGACGACGACGACCAGGAATGCAGAGTGGAGAGCCTGGGTAGAGATCCCCCTTCCCCTCTCTGGATGCCCCCAAACTGAGGCCTGGGGACTTGGGGATGAGAAAAAGCAACGTTAGGAGTCAGTTAACCAAAATGCAGATGTCTCAATTGCCCTCTCTCAGGAATTCTGTCCATTCCCCATGTCTCTGTCCCTGTATGTCCTTTTGGTTCTCTCTTATCTTCCCATTGCACAGCTAAGGAAAGTGAGGCTCAGAAAGCAGGACTAACACACACGAGGTCACACAGTAATAGCAATGGGACCTGGTCCCTTCTTGGCTGTCAGCATTGTTCCAGCCAGGATCTGGCTCTCAGAAAGGAGGTACTATGGCTTCTCATCTCTTCTCTACCCCCCCCCCACCACCATGTCCTTGTCCCAAGTCTCCCTGGGTTACTGTTCCCTGGTCCAAGAGTCTTCCACCCACCCAGCATCACTCATCTTGAGGGAAATCTGCAGCCTCTGTCCCAGGATTGGGAGGGAGACTGATCTGGATTGAAACAATGGATCTTGTACTCAACCACTGATTCCCCCCACTCCCAAGCTGAGCCTCAGTTTCCCCAGCTTTGTTAAGAAGATTAAACGGGATATTGTGTTGTGTCCAATACAAGCATTCCTGCTACCTCCAGCCACCAAAGTGAACCCCAGGCTTTAGAGGCAAATGGCTTCTCTTCATAAACCCCCTGCAGAGTGTCCTGGCCCTCTGAGCTCTGGGGTCTGTGCGGACCCCAAGGAGACAGCTCAGAGAAGCGAGGGTGAGGCACAGATGGACTGAGAGAAACCCAGACACAGATGAGAAACCAAGAAAGAGACTGAGGGAGGGAGACCTGAGGAACACATCCCTCCTTCTGCCACCCCCCAGCCCCCTCATCAGCACATCTTTCTCTCTCCTGACTTCGCACTGATGTATTTTGAGAAACTCGTGAAAGGAGGCGAGAAAAAGGGTGGGGAGGGGCTGGAAAAGTGGAAAAAGAAGGGGTGAAGTTATCTCAGCTCCCCCCACCCCCCCCACACTGCACCATCCTCACGCCTCCTCCCTCTGTCCAGCCTTATTCCTGTCTCTCGTGTTACGACAAGAGGGTGGGGTAACTTTGGAGTGAGGAGGTGATCTGCAGCAAGCAGGACTAATGTTAGACTCAGAATAGGACTTGAATGGCCTAGCTAGATAGATGGACTGAGGGTCAACTAAAGGTGGGATGGGGAATGTGGGCCAAGGGGACAGGTTCTGAGGGCATGGGGGCAGAGGCATGGTGCGGATGAAGCCATCTTCTCTCCCCACCCCCCACTGTGGCCAGATATTTTTAGGCTTTTCCGCAGCTGAGTAATTTCTCTGACTTGGAGCCAGACCTGGGGTTGGGGGTGAGAGACTGGGGAGAGGTGATCAGACTACACAAAGGGACACCCAGGTCACTCGGGTCATGGCCCTAGATAGAAGGAAGTCCCTCTCAGCTCCAACCTCTGTCCTTTGGGAAGTCTTATTCCAGAAGCCTAATTTTTTTGGCCTGCCACTCCTTTCTCCCCCCCCCAGGACCCAGGATTCCCTGGCTTCCTCCCAGCTTAACCCCCCTCAAGGACAAGGACCAGTGGGCCCCAATCCGCTTTAGCTTCAGATTAAACTCCCCTGAGAGGCAGAAACTAAGAAAGACACACAGAGATGGAGAGCACCAGGGTGGGAAAATAACAACCCAGAGAGAGGTGACAGAGATTCCAAAGAAGGAGGTTTAGCAAAGAGATTTAGCAAAGACAGACCCAGAGTGGGGGAGACCAGAGTCAGGGGTTGACAGAGATCTAGTGACAGCAATGGCCAGAGAATCAAAGGGAGAGGGACAGAGAGAGATCCAAACAGGAGGAAAGAGTCAGAGAGATGTGACAGAGGTCCAGAAGAAGGGGAAAGAGACCCAGAGAGAGGGATACAGAGATCCTGAGAAAGGGAACAGGGAGACTCAGACAGGTGAACAGAGATCGGGGGGGGGGGATGTACAGTCCCAGAGAAAGAGTAGAACCCAGGGTGCGAGTCGTGCAAGTGCAGAAAAAACCAAGGAGGTAACGGACAAGACCGGACGGGAAGAACGGCGCCCTGGGAGACTGAGCGATAAAACTGGACAGATGGGTGGACCCCACACACGTACGTCTGTCCACCTGCTCCTAGGTGGGAAAGAACATCCTCCTGTACCCTCACCTCTGCCCTCCCAGGACTCCCGCCAGGCTCACCGGTGCAGCTTTCCGAGGGCGCGACCCGCTAGCTTCCGAAACTCCTCCTGGCGGAACTCCATGGTGGCTGCCCCTGGTGCCGGTCCCCCACGCCGATCCCCCCGCCCGCGGGCCCGGGCGGCCGCGTCCGGGTTCCCGGGGTCCGCCCCGGCCCGGCCGGCCCCGCAGCTCCGCTCGGGGGGAAAGAGGCTGCGAGTGCCCGCTGCCTGGGGGCTGTCACAGGACTCAGCACCGGGGGCGGGGCGGGGCGGGGCGCGGAGGGGCTCCGCCCCTTGTACGCTAGACCCGCCCCTTTCGCAGCCCTCCCATCTTCTCAGGTCTCCGCCAGTCCATCCCAAGACCACGCATCTAGGTTCTGAACTCGAAATTGAATCATGCCCCCCCCTTCAGCCCCTTCCTTGCCTGTTACTCCCCGCGACCCATCCTACCGAGGACCTTCCACCCAGATTTTCTCTCCCCTTCTGAGATCTCTTCCCCACCCAAGATTTGGCTCCTCTGACTTCAGGTTCCCCTAATTTCTTCCTGCATTTTCATCCCCTAAATTCCATCTTCCTTTGAGTTTCCTTCTGCGTTTCATCCTCCCAGTCTCATCCCTCCTAATTTGGGGGGGGGTACCGGGGAATGAACCCAGGGGGCATTCTACCTCTGAGCTACACCCCAGCCCTTTTATTTTGAAACAGGGTCCCGATAAATTGCTGAGACTGGCCTCGATCTTGCGATCCTCCTGTCTCAGTCTCCCAAGTACTGGGATTGCAGGCGTGGGGCACCATGCCCGGCTTCATCTCTCCTACTTTTGTAGTCAAGTTCCCCCCAATTCCATCCCCATCCTGCGTCATCTCCAAGTCCGGTCTTCTCATTCAGACTTCTTTTTCCTTTCCTTTAGGGAATTCTTTCCCTCTCAATTCCAGCCCCTACTGCAACCCACCCATGTTCCCTCTAGCTTCTCCCCCCACCCAATTTTTTCACCCTAGAGTTTCACCCACTTCTAAGTTTCCATCTTTCCCCTTCTGAATTCCACACCCCTGCAGTTCTGGAACCCCTCTGGGCGCGTCCTCCGCCCCGTTCCTCTCCCTGAGTTTTATTCGTCCTCCATTTCCTTCCCTCTGAATTCCATTCCGTACAGTTATATCCACCCCCATTGCCCGTTGTGACCCCTGTAGTTCTCTCTCCACTAGGTGGTTCTCTCCCCATGCCCCTGTCCGCAGGCTGAGCTCTGTCCTAGCACCCTACAATATATTCTGGTCGTGGAGTCTGGTCCCCACCGGTGGAATTAGAACTCCGCCCCCTGAGTTCGGTCCCCGCCCCCTGGATATACCCGCCCTGAGTTCTGTCCTGCCCTTTGAGATGTGTCCCCAGATCCTGAGTCTGTCCCTTCCCAGGGCTCCGTCTCTGCCGACTTCTCTGGCCCAGGGACTGGCCCCGCGGTCTGGGTTCTGCCTCCACCCCTGAATTCGAGCCCCGCCCCCTGGGGTGAACCCCGACGCTCCTCATTGCCTCGCCAACCGACAGGTCCTGCCCCGCTGGGTTCTCCAGACCAGCCTTCTCCCCGGCTGAGTCCTCCGGATCCAGACCTCAGCATGGTGCTTCTTTCCCCGCCGCCCTCCCCGCGGCGGGCCACAAATGCATTTGGGATTAAATTTTCATGAAGCGGCCGGCGAAGGGGTGGGAGGCGCAGACAGCGTGGCGGGCGGGCGCCTGGAAGCCACGGACCGCCGCGGCCTCTCGCCTCCTGCCCGGACTGGCCGGGTCTCTGGTCTCACAGTTCTGTCTATGCTGAGGAACCCCCGGGCCCCGGGAGGAGGCTGCGAGCCTGGACTCTGGTCGGAGGCGAAGCCGCGGCGGAGCCGTTCGCACGCGCCACCCCGTGGCCGCAGAGTCCGCGGCTGGGTGCGGAGGCGGCCGCGGCTCCCGGCCAGGTGTGAGGGAGGAGCAGATGGTGAGGAGGAGGGAGTGGGAAGGGGGCCCCCGCCGCTGCCAAATCCTGGCCCTCGCCGGAAGCATCACCATGGCGACGTGGAACGAGGAAAGGACCCAGCCCCACGCTTTTTTTGGACCTGGGAATGAGCTCCTCAGCTGCGGAGGGAGGGTCCCAACTACAAGTCCCAGAGGCGGCTGGACCTCACGATCTGGGTTCCATTCCCCCCATTTCTTGAGAAGG
>PVJS01059671.1:0-11454 GCA_004027185.1 Glis glis
TCTCTCTCTCTCTACCTAGTGAGGCTCTCCGCAACTTTGTGAGACCTGGTTTCAAAATAAAGCGTAAAAAATAGGGCCGGGGGTGTAGCGCGGAGGTAGAACGCCCCTGCGTTCAATCCCCGGTACCGCAAAAAAAAAAAAAAAAGAATTAAAAGAAATAAATACCTAGGTAAGCTCAAAAGAAATCCCCAATAGCCAGAAATGAAGAAGTGACATAAAGCTGACTGATAAGCCTGTGCGCCAGGCTGGAGTTTACCATCCGCATGAGAGCAAGAAACTTAGTCTCAGAACACACAAGCTAGAGAGAAGGAAGTGAGACCCCTGCAGAAACCCAGGATTCTTGAAGAGCTTTCCCTCGGTAAAGTGAACTACTTATTTTCTACTTGGTAGCTCAGGGAAGGAATCAGAAAAACTCATCTTTAGGGGGAAAAGACCCCTCCACAACTAGAAGTAGCAGGCCCAGGCCTGTTCCACACATATTTGTGGGGTCTGAATTTATACTATCTACATGGTGTGAGAATCTCCAGCCAATAAATTAATGTAAAAAAGGGCCCCTAGTAAGTGAAACCCCTAGGGCTTCCAGAGAAAGCAAATACAAAACTGTTCAAAACAAGCTTTCTAAAGCCCAAAGCAAACAGAACGTTCTAAAATGCACATGTGCACATGGACGCATGTGTGCGCACACACACACACACACACACACATAAATAAATAAATAAATAAATAAATAAATAAATAAATAAATACATTCCAGCTGCAAGTGAGCTCTTAAAAAACTATAATCTTAAAAAACTATAAACCATGAGGGAAAGGAGTCACTATGAGGAAGGTCTGCAGTCATCGCAAACAGAAAGAGTCGTGTGGTACATAGCAAACAACCTGGAGGAGACTATTAAATACTTATGTTTCAAATAATGAGATAAAATAACTTTGAAACATAGAGAAAAGGCAGACACTATTTTTTTAAAAAAATGGTAGATTTTTAAATGACCAAAGAAAGCTTCTGGAGGTGAAATGTAAAATTTAATGAACAGATTAGAGATGTCTGATGAGAACTCAGATATGAGGAATCTTCCAAAATGCAGCAATGAGAGATGAAGAGATAGAAAATGTGGGAGAGAGGTTAAGAGAGATGAGCGGGTTAAAAATATATCTCATTGGAATTCCAAAAAGAGACCGGAAATTAGAGGATGAGGTAAAAGTAATAATCAACAGATAATGGCCCAAAACTTATGGGAATTGATGAAAGATGTTGGTATCAGTTGGGAGGTGGAAAACAGCACGCTCAAACCAGGTAACAGAAAAGTTTCATAAAGTGATTTTTTTAATACTTAAAGTGACTATTTTAAAAGGTGAGAGCAGGGTATAGGAAAAATTATAAGGGGTAGAGAAGATGTTAAGAGCAAGGAGACAGAGGGCAAGGAAAGAAGGCGATTACCAGAGCTCAGAGAAAGAGCTCTGTGGGGACCCTTGCCAGAATGGTTGCCATGCCTTCAGAGGGGGGTGCAGCCCACCCCTGCTGAGCTAGATGGAAGGGAGCCTGGGGAACAAGCCTTCCACCCCCACTCCAGCCCTCAGAGCTTCTACTGGTGACTCCCAGGGCTGAAGACCTTCAAGTGAAAGGGAAGTTACAGCGCCCCCCACTGGAGTTATTCCCTGAATTTTCTGTTTCCCTGAACCCTGCTCCACCTTACTAAGTGGTTCCTAGGCAGTGTGACTAGGCAGTGTGCCATCTGCCTCCTGCCACACCATGACAGCTTTGCTGACAGGCATGCGTGCATGTGCGTGTGCGTGTGTGTGCATGCGTGTGGTGTGTGTGTGTGTGTGCATTATATAAGTGGATAAGAGGGTGGAGAAGAAAAAGGCCGAGCGAGTAAAAGTAATTATATCAAAAAGCTATCATTTCAGTGATTTGGGTTTTTCTTCTTTTGGATTACTATATTTTCTAATTCTTCTACAGTGAATATGAAGTATAATGGTGCAAAAGACTGATCTTTTAATAATACTCAAAGTATTTAGAAAAATAGGAATTTCTAACCAATTCATTCACTGCAAGACTGACATTATCTGCCTCGTCTCAGACTGCCTCGTCTCAGAGCTGATGATATAAACCAATGATGTAGCTAGGGAAAAAAGAGGGTGAGTCGAACCAGGTATTGAGCAATGGTTTGTAAATACTGGCTTGTAAGTAGAGTTACACATATTCATGCCTGAGCTCAGTAAAATATAATCCCCTAAATAGTGCAAGCCCAGGATTACAGAATTGACATCCAGGCCTGTGAAAGGCAATGAGAAGTCCTACAAAACCTAAATTGTATCTTTGGCTTCATATATGTAGGAACAATTTTTGAATTTAAAAGAGAACAGTGAAATTCCATCTCTATCTAGAATACCTCGAGATACAGGGAGCCAAGCCTTCACCTTGGCCAAAACTGAAGCCTGAACCCCCTAGATTTTTTTAATGTACCCACACAGCTAATCATTACTTGAAACTCAAATGTCCATATGATGGGGCTTAAGGTGAAATCTGGCTTTTGATGGATGACAAGGTGGTCCTCATTTCATCTCTTGCTTCTGAACTTTGCTACCTGGAGATGGATACATCCCTTCTTGACTATGGCACAGTTAACGGGCTTGGAGTCAGGGGAAAGAGCGCCACCTGCTGCACCGCCACGCAAATCCAACCGTTCACTGAGCTTCCCCCAAAGGCCTCCACCTGAGGGTGTCAGCTCAGACTAACTTGTGAGACTTAGCACAATTTCAGCCTGGGGCTGGAGGCAACAGGAACCTATGGCCACAGGCCAACACTTCACTATATTAAAAATCCCAAGTCTTTGGTGAGAACTCTTTGTTATTAACATTGTAATGCTATTAGGCAGGGATAATGATTGATGGAAGTCATTTTACTAGGTAGTCAGATACAAGTGTCAATTTCTTGGCGTTTATATGAAAAATGACATCATCAGCCCAATTCTCTGGTGAGGCGTAAAGGAAGATATAAAAGCCAGGAGAGCCAGCTATAAGCCTTCTGGTCCTTCTGGTGTGAGGAACTACTACTTCCTCACACCCCTGCCCATGCCCCTGAAGAGATTACCCAAGTCCCGCTTTCATCCTTTAATCTGACACAGAAACTCATGTCAGGGCAAGCAAGACAAGAGCAGGCATCGCAGCTACACACGTGGTGATCTTATATGCTGCACAAAGCACACTTCTGTGTGTCTCAAACAGGGCAGAATAAAAGGCTTAAGCTCAGGCAATAAGAGGAAAGCAAAGGGAACTTGGTGGGTCAGGCAAGATCACAAAGGTACCACCCATAATTGACAGACAGCTTCCCAAGGGACCAGCAGTCAGTCCCCAGTGAAATGAAATTCAAATGAAGCTGTCTTTGGCTGAAATGTTAATTGGCATGCAAATGCACCCCTTCTAGCTCTAAAACTCTACATTTACACCCACATTAAATTGTATGATAAAGCACAGCCCAGAGCAGCAACAACCCTGGCCTTTCACACTGATTCATGAATACCTACCCCATCACCCAAAGGGCTTATTCAACAGCTGTGTCCTTAGGGCCACAGCATTTCCTGGCGGTATTATTCCTCTCACTGGACCCTCGTTATTATAGAACTGAAAACTTGAGGGTGGGGGAAAAAATACCTTAGCACCTTCGCAAGAAAGTTAAAATGTATATGAATTAAAGATGCCACCTTCCACTACTTGGTTTTTCATTCTTCCTGCCTATCTAAGAGTCAGTTCACCATCCACACCTTCACCCAGTTTCTTTGCTGAGTTTTCAAGCCATCTGGGGTGAATTCTACCATCTGGATGTCTTTGGATGCAGTGACCCAGTAGCTGGGTTTCATGGCTATCCAACAAAGAATGATGTATTTCCTATTATATCAGTAAAGTTTCAATCCTGTAAATTGGCATGATGCTTGTAGCCTTTTTTGAGTCATCTTTGGACTTTTTTTCACCTAGGATTAGATGTTAAAGAGTATCAACATAAGGGCCGGGTGTGGTGGCGCAAGCTTGTAATCCCAGTACTTTGGGAGGCGGAGACCGGAGGATCGGGGTTCGCGGCCAGCCTCAGCTCGCGCTCTCTCTCTCTCTCTCTCTCTCTCTCTCTCTCTCTACCTAGTGAGGCCCTCCACAACTTCGTGAGACCCAGTTTCAAAATAAAGTATAAAAAAATAGGGCCGGGGGTGTAGCGTGGAGGTAGAACGCCCCTGGGTTCAATCCCCGGTACCGCAAAAAAAAAAAAGAGTATCAACATAAACCTAATGAATCCCCAGCCAGGTCCAGTGCTCGTAACCACTTTCCATTTTCACAACAGAACTGTTAGAACATACTTTTTGGAGGTAGGGGATGATAAAATCAAAAGTGTTTTATTTTCTGTGTTGCTTTCCAGTCCTTCTGTGTGTCCCATTCCCATTCCTCACTTCAGCCATTTCCAAACTCTATTAGCTCTCCTAGGTCTCTTGTCTCAACCCCTCTCCTTCCGCACAGAGGGAGAATGGGAATATGAGGAAAGAACTTCTTTCATTTTCTGCTCCCTCCTGCCCTTCCCATCTCTGGTCTTCACTGCCACTCCTAACCACACCTCTGTCCCGTGCCATGCTCCTCCTCTTGCCTAGCAGCAGCTGCTCCCGCTGAGCTTCCAGCTTAAACGTCCCACCTCCTCAGAGACGGGGCTCTGCCATCGTCATCATCTCTCTGGATTCGCCATCTCCAGAATCTCTTCATTCATGAATCCCACAAGTGTCACTTGTGAAAGGAAGAGTAAAAGTGAGAAAGGAGGGAAGGAGAGAAGAAGGGAGGGTGGGAGGGAGGGAGAGAGGAAGGGGAAAGGAGGGGAGGAAAAGAGAAAAAGGAATGGAAAGAGAAAAAAGAAAGGGAAGGGAAGGGAAGGGAAGGGAAGGGAAGGGAAGGGAAGGAAAGGAAAGGAAAGGAAAGGAAAGGAAAGGAAAGGAAAGGAAAACTTCCTCCAGACCATGTCCCCCCTAATTTTCCCTAAATCCCCTTCCTCCCTGCACAAAGTACCCTGAGTCTAATCTCTACTTATGTCTCCATTGCTTCAGCAGCTACTGTTACATCAGCTCTATGCAATCTGGACTCAGCCTCCACTACTTCACTAAAACCTGAGGAAAGTGTATTTGTGCCATTGTGTGTGCAGTATATCACACAGTGCCTGGTATACGGTGAAAGATCAAGCACTGTTAGCATAAATGCAGAATGTTGCTGGCCAATCTCCAGGCACTTTCCAGTTCTTCCCTTCCTTGGCTTTTCCCCATCAGCAATACCTCCTCTCTGAAATCTCTCCAAGTCCCTTCTCCCTCCTGGAGTTTCTCCTACCTCTGACTGCTCTTCTTCAGTCTCCTTGTCGGACTCCTCTCCCCTGCGCCTTAAATAAGGACCACTTTTAGTCTTCATCTCTTGGCTGTGTGTTCTTACAGGGTGACCTCATCGACTCCCCTAAGAGCATCCACCATCTGTAAAATAACAAACATAATCCAGTGCTGTGAGGGCTTCCAAGTAAGTCTACACTTCCCTCCCAGAGCTCCAGCATTTTCACTCATCTGGAAAATGCGTAGAATCCCTACTATGTGCCAGTTCTGTAGTCCACACCACTGAACATCTCCACTGAAATGATCTTCAAGCATCTAAACTTAGCATGTCCAAACTTAATCTATGCACACACACACACACACACACACACACACACACACACACACACTTAATCCTCTCTCTCTCTTTCCTATTCAAATAAATGACACCACCCATCCCCCAAGTTGGACAAGTGAGAAATTTACTAACAGTATTAAAATCTCTTTTCACCCACCCATATATCCAAAATTCCATGGATTCTACCTCCTAAATTTCCTAGAATCGCTCCCTCCTCTTTAGCTTAATCCCAGCCTCAATTCAAGTCTTCCTAGCCTCCCAGTTTTGTCTTGGCCCCCATCAAGCCATTCTCCACAATAGCCTCTCTAAAATATAATCTAATAATAGCACTCTTCTGTATAAAACAGTATACTGTTGTCTCTATTGTTGATCTGTTTCCTCTACTGCCCCAGGATAAAATCCAAAGCCACTAAAGTGCCAATGATCTGGCTCCCACCTGCCTACCCAGGATCACATCGTGGCAGCCCACCCTCCAACCTAAATTCGGTGGCCGTGGTTGCTTTCTTGATCCTCCAGGAAGCTGTACACCTCCACCTTGACTCAGAGCCTCTTTGCACTCACCTTGTCTATCCAGGTTTCCTCACATTTCCAAGCTCAAATCAACTGTCCTCTCCTCTAGAATATTCCTCTGCCCTTCCCCTGTGTTCTGACCCGTGTATGAGACCAGCTTTGGTCTCAGCCCAGTGCCATGAGATCAAAGAAAGAGACAGACAGATCCAGGAGTGTACAGAGTGCAATAGATTGGGGATTTACTGACAGAAGTGTGGTCAAGGGCAACAGCAAAACCGGTGGATCCCAGAGATTTGGATCAGAAAAAGGAGTCTTATATAGAACTCAAGACAAAAGAGACTTTCATCCAAGCCAGAATGTACCTGGTTTATCTCAAGCTAATATTAAAGATGTTGGGCACATTCCTGGTGCTCACAAGGCCAGGTGTTATAGTTAGATATAAAATGTCCCCTAAGGAGCTCATTTATTAATGTTTGGAGCTGATATAATTGAGTCTTGAGGGTTGTAATTGCAGCAGTGGATAAATCCATTGTAATGGATTTATCTGGTGGTGACCCAAGCCAGTAGGGTGTGGCTGAAAGTGAGTCCCTGGGGGTTTGGATTATATAAATGGTTCCTTCACCCCCTGCTCTCTCTTGCTTCCGGCCTCCATGATATAAGGAGCACAGCCCATGTGCTCTCCCTCTCTCCACCTCCCACCGCCATGCCTTGAGATCTGCAGTCTCGGATCTCACATGGACTGAACCAAAACTACAAGAAAATAAATAATCCTTCCTCTAAGTTACATGGTCAAATCTTTAGATTATAGCTAAGAATGCTGACCAGAGCACCAGGGTCTGGTCAAAAGGCTCCACAAACCACTCTAATTATCTTGTTTATTTATAGTATGCTGGGAAAATCTGCAGGAAAAACAGACCAAGGTTATTCAGGGCAATCGTGGAAGTTATGACTTAAGGTGGCTGCAGTCGCATCAAGCTGAATTCCTACAGCCTCACATCCCCAGTCCAAATCAGATGCTACTTTCTTGAAAATCCCAACACATTCTGCACTCCCCACTACCCTAGCACTTATTACATTTTCATATGCTCATATCCTTTATTTGTAACCTGCTTGAGGCTAAGGTTCATTGCCATTCAGTAACTTCAGTGTCTATTACAGTGGTTGGAACACAGTAGTTATTCAATAAGTACGTGTTGAATAAACATCTGTAGAATGAAAAAATTAGAAAGCTTCTCCAGGCCTCATTAGCTATGGGCACCAATTAAGTCATACTAATAATAGGGACCCACAGCCCACTGAATCTAACCCCACATTTTCTTGTTAAAGCTCAGACTCTGCAAATATACATGGAGAGAAAGAGAGAAAAGGGAGAGGTGCCCAGAAAATTGCTTACACATGATTCCTTCAGCCTGCAGGCACTCCCTGGACCATCTGCCCTCATCACATCTCCACTGGTCACTGGAAAATTCCTGGCAGAGGAACAGCAAGTACCGAGTCCCTGCAACAGAAAGGAGTTGATGAGTCCTAACACTGAAAGGGGGTCAGTGAGCTGAGCAGAGTGAGCAGGGGCAGAACGGCAAAGGAAGAGACAGGAAGGACCAGATTGCGCAGGGCTGATGGGCCAGCAGAAAGCTTCAATTTCACTCTATATTAAACGGTAAATGGAAAGTCATTGGAGAATTTTAAACCAGAAAATGGCACTATCTAATCTACATGTTTTTAAATTATTCTGACTGATGGATTGAAAGGTTAGCAAGAGTAGGAACAGAAGATAATTAGGAGGCTAGTGCAGTCATCCAGGATAGAGAGGATGGTGATTGGCACTAGGAGGTGAAACGAGATTCAATGAGTAAACGAACTGGTGTCATCTGCAGGGAAAATGCAGTGGTCTCTGCACGAGGGCAGAGCTGACTAGAGGATTAAAGGTTAAGAGAAGAGGAATTGGATGAATTGACCTCCCTTACTACAACCTGAAATGGAGAGATGGCTTTATTTGTAAACATGGTTTTCCACAGAAGACAGACCATCACTACTGTCCACAACACAAAGCAATGATTTACTTGGTGTCCGCCATGGGGTATCACTCTGGGGTTAGTTGAAATGACTTTGTTCCAGGATGGATGCACAAATACCTTCTTTCTCTCCTAATACATGTCCCTTGTTTTTCAAGTCATCAAAATTATTTTTACAAATCTTCTAAATAATAAAAAGGTAGACAAAAGAACATTAGCTACAACAATCTTGAAAGAATTAACAGACATGTTTTAGGCCACCACCTCCTGTGAATATTTTACAGAAATTGGACATCATTTTATTTTAAATGACTAAATTGATAGTATGATTTTTCCCTTTACAAATATTTATGGCCATATACATTATTATTTTTCATGTTATATTTTTAGTCACAAAGGTAGCCCCAATGGGGGAAATGAAATTTCCTTCACAAGAGGTTTTTAGGAACACTTTGGCAAAATTAGGCCTGACTATAATCTCTATTTTCTTCTTTCTGGCTCAGGTTTACACATAGTATGAATCTTAAAATCATTTTTTGGAATCTTCTTTTCTCTGCTCTAACCAATTGTAATTTTATCTTTCAAAATTTTTCTTGTCACTACAGTGTAGGTTCCATCTAAGGAAAGTATTACCAAAACATTGAAAGTACATGTATTTATCAAATGACCAATATTTAAACTCTGATCTCTATATATTATACTCTCCAACTCTATTATTGCATCCCAACTAATATAAATATAAATATAAAATGCATGTAGAAATGTGCCACCTAAGAAAGTAAATAATTTCTTAAATAAGGAGAGTGGAGGAGAGCTATAGTCAGAGGGAAACAATTAAGGAAATAAGGAAACAAATAAGGAAAATAAAAGAAACTACCCAAGCATAGGTGCTACTGGCTCCCTGTCCACTACTCTTGGGATGGCTTTCAAGACAAAAATCTCATGGAAATTAATGTTTGGTGAGTATATAAATTTATGGAACACTAAACTAATGTAAAAGCTGTTGACCTTCTCAGGAAGGTCATATTCATTACCATTCAGAAAATTAGAAGATTCAGCAAATGGAAGAAATGATACAATGAAGAGAATAAGCAGACCTAGGACTGAGAGATACGACAGATTTTTTTCTTTGAGAAATAAATTATCATTTGTTCAGTTAATGCATGGATGAAGACTAGCAGATGGGAAACCAGTCATGGGACTCAAGGTTAAAATGTATTTAAAGAATATTTTGAGTTGAACATTATTCACACAATAATTCACAAGTAGTTTGGCTGTATAAAGATGTCTGAATGAGGAGGCTCTCAACTCCATTGCTGAGCTAGGAATTCTGTATTCTATACCAAGTGTATCCACGTATTCATGGGCATGGAAACTGCATGTCTCTGAAATGGCCATCCTTCTTGTTTATGTGTAGAGAATGGTCTCTTTCTGGGCTGTCTGAGTTGATGTGTAAGGATCCATTTCCCACATTTGGTCAATAGCCAAGATGGCAAGCCTAGGTGATTATCTGAGACACTGACTCCTAAATCTGGATGGGGAAATGGCCAAAAAGTACAAGTAAATTATGAAATCCAAATGAAAGCAGATTCAAAATGTGGATTTTTTAAAAGTGGGACACATAATTTTTAGGGCCAAGAAATAAAGCAGCTTAGGGAAGGAGAATAAGAGTGCAGAGGAATATGGCACCATTAGAAATCTCAACAGATGTCCTTCCCCCAGAAGGTTTGAAGAAAGGCCCAGCTGGTCTCTCTGCTTTTGTCCCTGTGCCCCTGAGAAGTCTCTTCCCAACACAGAATCCAGGTAATTCTATTAAACATAAGCCAGACCATACCCTCATCTCCTTTACACTTCGCAATGACTTCTATCTTCTTTCACGTAATTGCCGAAACCTGCAGGGCCCCACATGATGCTAAATGGTGAGACCCACGCAGAAGCCTCCATAGAACATCCCTTTTTGGCTCCCCAGCATCCATATATCCTTCCAGGTAGAGATCCCCTCCATGGTATGGTTCTTAGTAAGAGGCAGGACTAATAGTGGTGGAAACTGACTGACTATTCTGTCCTTACTCTCTACTTGTGGGAGCAGTCACATGACCCAGGCTGGGCCAGTCTACTTTGTGTTTTTACATCACTCTTTGAGATTCAAAGACAGAGACTATTTTTAGTAAAAAAAAAAAAAAATCAAGGCTATAGTGACCGTCGTGTTGCATATGGTGGCAGCAGCATCACCAACAGCAGGTATCTATCTCCACTGGTGCCCACAGGAGCGTCCCAACCAGAGGGTTCTGTGCCATGATCCCAGTTGGCTGCTGAGCTTTCTTTAAATCCTGCTCACTTTCTGAGCATGGTTCAACAGCCTTTCCTTTGATTCTGAGAGTTACTGTGGTCTTCCAATAAATTCTTTTTCTGCTTAGATTAGCCACAGTCATTTTTCCATTGCCATTGCTCATGTCAAGAATCATAACCAGTAAGATGAGTTTTGTTACACACTGATTAATATTCTAATATGGAAAAGAAGGATGAGAGTCTAGTAGGGTGCAGAAAGCCAATTTACTCTGCAAAAAATAGTGGACATAATTGAGTACCCAAAGAGAGGTGGCCTGGGGTAGAGTCTTGAAGGAGAGAGTGAGGAGTCTGACTAGTACACCAGGAGCCTGTGAAAGAAAGGAACCAGGGGGAAATTCTAATAAGCAATGACAAGAGGAGGGAAGGTAGGTGAAATGGTAAAGAAATACATTATCCAAAAATCTCAATACAAACTGTCTTATTATTTAGAATCTCACATCCTGCCCTGCATCTATCTGCCCACAGCTCCTTTTGTTATTGCATCTGTCATTTATGAAGGTTTGCTCAGGTGAAATGTCATTCGCTAGAGCTGAATTAAACAAACAAGAGGCAGGGCCTAAGTGAATCTGACTTAATTTAAAAAAGAATACAGTGGAATATGGGCATGCTTCTGCTTCTATAGGACTGTCCTGCAGGCTTTGTCATTTGGTTGAGTAATTAATGTATTTTATTGCTTGTTGCTCATTATTCAGAGATGGATTTATTGAAACTTGAAACTTTGAAACAATTAAAGAATGCTTTATCAGGTTTATGAGGTTAGTAGCAATAGTAATGCCCCACAGGAAGTCATCTAGTCTCACCTCCTGGATTCATATTCATTCATTCTCTCTCTTTCTCTCTCTCTCCCTTCCTCCCTTCTTCCCTCTCCCTCTCTCTTATTTTCTTTTTTTTTTTTTTTTTTTTG
>PVJS01059672.1:0-11452 GCA_004027185.1 Glis glis
GAGGAGGAGGAGGAGGAGGAAGAAGAAGAGGAAGAGGAAGAGGAGGAAGAGGAAGGAGAAGGAGAAGGAGAAGGAGAAGAAGAGGAAGAAGAAGAAGAAGTAGGAGAAGAGGAAGAAGAAGGAGAGGAAGAGGAAGAAGAAGCCATCAGGGTTGGTTTCTTCTGGGACCTTTCTGTCCTCCTTCTATACCCTCCCATGGCCTTTTCTCTGTGTGTTCATGTAAAGACAGGTGGCTCTCTTTCCTCTCTCTTCTTATGAATATCTCATTCCTACACACCATCCTTAGGACCTCATTTGACATTAATCACCTTCTTCAGGATCCTATCTTCAAATACAATCACATTTGTTATTAGAGCCTCCACACATGGATGGGGTGGGGATTAAGACCCCAGCAGTCCCCAAAGTAGAAAAAAAGTCCACACAGACCAAGGATTTATCATTTAATTCAATTAGAATTAAGCCTTTCACCCAAACACCTAGATTAGGAAGAGATCTAAAACTTTCATGCAGTTTTCTCTGAAATGGGTAGAACAAAATCGGAACCCCTGAAAATATTTGCAGCTAAATTATCCATGTGAAGCAGACTTATGCTTTATTTTATAATTACTATGAAAATGTGGATATCAATAAAAAAATCAGAGTTTCTATACCTTTGCTGGTTGAGTAAAATTACATGTTGTTTCCTTTACTATTTTATGAATTATTAAAAGCTTTTGCCATTTCACTCATTTTTCCTTGACAAACTTAAATTTGATTTATGAAATTTTAAAATAAGACAATATGAAATGGAAAAAAAAACCTCATTAACTCACAACTTAAAAATTCTGCTGCCAAAATGAGAAAAATATTTTAGGATCTCTCTCCCATGATTTCCTACATTGCCTAAATAATGTGAATTCATTACATAATTAAATATTTTATGGTTTTATGTCAACTCAGTGCTTCTTGACTCATACATAATTGGGCATCTTTATCTGTTTAAATAGACATGCTTTTAAGAAGGCTTTTGTTAGGTTTTTCCTATCAACATTTATTAAAGAAAATATAAAATTAATTCATACTAGCCATGTTAAAATCCCCCTAAAAAGAATGTTCCTACCATTTCATACTAAATGTTGAGTTGAAGCAAAGGAGATTTTGGTATGTACAATAACAATGCATGTGATTTCTGAGTAAGACATAGGAGTAAAAGGATATTCATCATATCAACTACAATACAGATGATTCATTGGACTCTCAGGCAAAGAGAAAACATAATGTGTACTAACCCTGGTTTATTGCTCTTGGTTGACTTCTAAGACACAGTATTACATTGAGTTGTAAGGAAATCTCATTTGAATGAAAATGGATAGCAACTTTATTGTGAAAATATATAGTTGCAGTTTCTTATAATCTTCCAAATAATAAACAAGAACATTTGGTGAGAAGGCAATGTATTAAAAATCTAGGGAAGATTATATTTTCAAAGTTAAGCCATCTCTTTATGTTCTCTGTTTTTATACCTTTAATTTGTTTGCATAGCAAGAAAAAGCTGAGGATAATTCTTCATCAGGTGAAACAGAACCTGTCATAAGGGAATGTCTGCCTAGGCTGAATTATATTGAAAGAGTAATGAGACTTTGCCTAGAGAACCGAGAAGTAACTTGCTTGTTTGTTTTGTTTTGATTTGCAACCTTGGCAGGAAGGGTAGGGGACAATTTCCGGGGAGGAGATACGGAGGCTCAGAAACAAAGTAGGGAAATGTTGATCTACCAGAGAATTGAAGAAGATGCAGAGGGGATCAGGCACAGTTTTGTCTCATCAGTAACTATGTCGAGTAGCTTCATCTGATTGCTATTTTTCCAGTTTTCTCTTCTCTACACCAAACTTGCCAATTAGTAAACTGAGGCTCAGAAAGGCTGTGGTTTTCATTATACCACCCAAGCAATATTTAATCTGACATGACAGTTAACACATGATACAAAATATTTATTTTCATGAAAAAGATGCTGTTATCATGAAATGTTTAACTTTTGAAGATGTATTCCTTACTTTGCTTTATGATTTTAGAACATAGAACTAATTTTAATTGAAGAATACATATTATAATGCATATATTCATCTATATAGTTTTCTAATGTACAAAAGCTTATATAATATCTCCATGTCTGCCTTATACCCAGTCAACTTCACAATAACCCTGAAAGACGGCTTCCATTACTACGATGAGTATATTTTACCTCAGAACATTTAAGTGACTGTCATTTAAGTACTGCAAATATCCATAATAGGCAAATTCAATGCTATTTTCAGATCCAAACATCAGATATCATCCTATTATACTATTGTATATTTGCATTGGATAGTTTAGTACATATTAAAATATTCTTCTGATATTTACTTTCTAAAAAAATCTAATGCTTCCGCTTATGGAATGATCCTATATTGATTTTTAATTATTTCTAATTTTCATGTGATACCAAGATAATTCGAAAATACTTATTGAGAGCTCTGAAAAGCTAACTTGTAGTTTAGTTAATAGTAGCAGCTGGTCTTATCCAGCATTGTAGCTTCTATAGCTCTTCCACCTTTGCACCTCGCATGACCTTTTAATAAATAACTCAAATTGTTCTGAATGCAGCCTTTTAGGGTATGATTGCCTAGGAGATATTATACATTTAAATAAAAGTATATGTTGAAACTGACTTGTAGATTCTATCACTAGTGCAATACGGTTTTTATTAATTATGCATTCCACTGAACAGGAATATATGTATGGAAACTCATGAGAAACAAACAGGAAAGCAGTAATAATTTCTGTTGACCTGTATCTATCAGCATTCTTGCAACCATAATCTAAATATCTGACCACATAACTTAGAGAAAAGAAGGTTTATTTTCTTATGGTTTCGGGCTCAGTTCAGGGGAGCCTGGGGACCGTGGATCTCAGGGCATGGTGGAGGGAGAGCACATGGGCTGTGCTCCTCACATCGCAGAGGCCAGAAGGGAGAGAGAGTAGGGGGAGGAGGAGCCCTTTATATAATCGGCAAGGCTGCACTCCCAGGGACCCACCTCCAGCCACACCCCCTGGCCTGGATCACCACCCAGTGGATTTATCCACTGCCAGGATTACAACCCTCATGACTCCACTGTATCAACCCTGAATATTAATAAATGAGCTTTTCAGGGGACATTTTATATCTAACTAAACATGACTAAGCAAATAATATTACAATGTATATTTGGTGTATAATTACACCAATTATAAATTTCTTATTTTAAATAAATATGTCTTCACAAAACAATGTATTCTGTTTCTTTTTAATCAGGAATTTAAGATAATATTTTAAGGCATTTCAGTTATATATAATTTTGTCTTAGTGCTGAATTCAGACACTAATATTGTCTGAGATGTTCCCCATCGTGATTGACATACTCAATAATCTTCAAAATGGAAAATAAATAACAAAAGCCAGAATGAAAAGATGATTTTATTTTAACTTGATGTCAGATGTGAAAAAAAAGGTAGAGTTCAGGCAGGATAAAATCTAGCAGTAGGGGGGAGTGTTTCTGGAATAAAATCCAAAGAATTCTATATTTTCTAATTTTTGAATTCTAACTTTTTAATTTTATATTTTTTCTATATTTTCTAAGCTTTAGTTTTGAATAGATTCTATTTCCATCAACCAATGACCACCAGGAACACACTTGAGATCAACAAAGGTATGTTACTATTTGCCACAGCAAAAGAAACCACACAGCATGGGGAATCACAGGACACCCATCCCAGGACACCCCACAAGGAGGAAGGGGAAGACTGAGAAGGGGTCTCAGAGCATTTTCTTTTTGGTGCTAAAATTATAGAATGATCTGGGTAGGGGTAAGACTGCAAACTAGGGACCTTAGTTATTGTAACTAAGGTCTTTATCTCTGGGATTTATGAGTCCTTGTGGAATAACTCTTGATCAGTTTGTGTGTGGTCTCATAGAAACACGTGTGTCTAAATAAACTGGTGGTAAAAGAATGAGAGATGAGATGGTGTGTGGTAAACATCAGGATTTTCTCTGGTACCTTTTCTCTCTTCATGATTCAGGGTACCCTTTGCAAGTTGTGTTTTGTTATTTGTTCCTTCCCTGCCTCTCTCTCAACAAAACTCCCCCTTTCTTATCAATGACAATATGTATAACTGAGGGCAAGCCATGTAAATTCCCTTGGGCCAATGCTTTCAACTGTAAAATAAAAATCTTGGAATTGATATTCAACCTCTGTATACTTCTAAGTTTGAAATACTGAATATGAGAAACTAGCCCTTAAACATCTGTCTTTAATGATAGAGGAATTCTGTATCAATGACATTTTAACTATCATAATCTCAAAATCCATATTGGAAAAACTAGGAAATTCTGAGTTTTTAAGTAGAAAATCCCCAATTCTTCTTTTTTTTGCAGTACTGGGGATTGAACCCAGGGGCATTCTACCTCCGAGCTACACCCCAGCCCTATTTTTTATTCTTTATTTGGAAACAGGGTCTTACTAAGTTGCAGAGGGCCTCACTAAGTAGCTGAGGCTGGCTGCGAACCTGTGATCCTCCTATCTCAGCCTCCCAAGTATTGGGATTACAAATGTGCACCACCATGCCCAATTCTTATTTTCTAAATACTCACTGAAAAGAAGGAAATAAGTTGCAATATAAAATCATAGCATTGTTAGAAATAAAGTCCCATGGCATTATAAGAAAAGTTATATGTTCGAAAGTGGCTCAGGGGATTTTACTTTTTGCAAAAAGGGATCCTGCCACCAATACAGTCAGGTGTGCAAGAACAAAATGGCAGGAACCTGCTGGGTGTTTTATTTCTAACGCGAGGCTCCTGGGCTGTACTCCTATTGCTGGGAGCATAGCCCCAGAATCTTCCTGCCATTGGCTGGAGGGAATGTCGGGGAGGGGTCGGCACTTGCAATTTCCAGGAAATTCTAACTTTACAAAAGAATTTAAGCGCACACAAGTTTACAAAATGGCGGTTTTACAAAAGGGAGCTTAAGTCAAGCTATTCCTTTGGTAGAAGAGATCTGATTATATCCTCATAGGAGTTTTCAAACATGGTGAATCTGATCCTAGATGAACTCTTGTTAAACTGGAAAAATAATGATGTTGCTGCTGACTCAGACAGGATATTCACCACCCTTGCTGGTTGTCCAAAGGATGGATGCCCACACAAATGAAATAGAAAAATCCTAAAATCGTGTTTTACAAGTTTTCTTGTTTCAGGATACCATAACAAATACCATAGATGTCATGGCTTGAACAACAGAAGTATTTTCTCACAATTCTGAAGGCTGGTAAATTCAAAATCAAGGCTCAACTCACTCTGAACTTCATTATGATATATATATCAATTCACTTTGACCACCAAAAAAGTACATTAAAAAAATTAAACATGGGTTAAGTTTCTGATTAGGTCCCTTTTCTGGCTTTCAGAGGCTACCTTCCCACTGTGTCTTCCTGTGGTAAATAGAAGGAAATCCCCTGCATCTCTATTATAAGGGCTGCCATCCTGCAAGAGTAGGGCCCAACCCTTATATATTCGTCTGTTAGGACCTGACTCCAAATAAAGTCACACTGGGGGTTTGGATCTGGACATACAGAGTTTGGAGGGCACAATTTAGTCCGTATCACTGAAAAAACCTCAAATAAATAGCCTTTCAACAAAATATTATATTATTCCTTAAAACACTAAGAAATTACTTTCTTACTATTACCTTTTAGGAGGGTACTGGGGATTGAAAGGGCATTCCATCTTTGAGCTATACCCCCTGATGTATTTTATTAATTTTTTTTGAAACAGGGTCTTGCTAAGTTGCTGAGGGTCTCTCTAAATTGTGGAGGCTGGCCTTGAACCTGGGATCCTCTAAACCTCCCAAGTACTGGGATTATAGGCATGCACCACCATGCCCTGCCACTTTATTAGTTTTATGTATCTCATGGAGGAAAAAAAAAAGTCTACAGGAAATGGAGGAAATTTCATTGTCTTCTTAGTGGACCCCTTCCCTTTTCTGTCAAAAAGAATTCCCCCAGGAAAAAAGTGAGAAATTGCTTGAACTGGACTGGGAAGATTTGTTTCTTTGCTGCCTCATTCTCACCTCTGACCTCTGCACAGATTATCTTTTTTTTTGCGGTACCGGGGATTGAACCCCAGGGGCGTTCTACCTCCCCAATATGCCCCCGGCCCTATTTTTTATACTTTATTTTGAAACCGGGTCTCACGAAGTTGCAGAGGGCCTCACTAAAGAGAGAGAGAGAGAGAGAGAGAGAGAGAGCTGAGGCTGGCCGCGAACCCAGATCCTCCAGTCTCCGCCTCCCAAAGTACTGGGATTACAAGTGTGTGCCACCACAACCGCTCCGCCTCCCAAAGTACTGGGATTACAAGCGTGTGCCACCACAACCGGCTTGCACAGATTATCTTGGTAGGAGGCCTGCTGGTTGGCTTTGGTTCTGTGACCTTCAGCACTTCCTTAAACATGGACAAGAAAAGGATCAGCTTCCCACAGTTTAAGGAGAAGCCAAGAAAACTCCCCAAAAAACAAAAAGGAAAGAGAAAAGTCAGTGTAACCGTGGAAGCAAATTTCATCCAAAAATGTTATTTGCCCTTAAGACTAATTAGAGATTAATTTGAATGAACAGATTTTTAGATCATTCAGCTACTGAGTAGCTAATGTTTTACTAGAAATATTTTCCTAGCTTTCATCTTATTTTAAAAAAGGTAAAGGCCACACTATGAGAAAACTGAATGGCTAAATTAACTTCCAAAACCATTATTTCATTTATTTTACTCAATATTGTTGGAGTTGTTTTCCATAAGCTTTAAAATATAGTCTAGTTTATTGCTTCTGCATGCAGTTGTATTAAAAATAAAAAACCCAATTTATGATGTTGTTTCATTAGTTTAATTTTTAGTTGATTTTGATATTATGAATTGGAATTCTCTAAATACTGACACAGTATCTTTCTACTTGATCTATAGGTTAAAAAATACAGACTTTAATTTCTAATGTAGTAACAAAGCAGTACTCTTACCCTATGTATTTTTCCCTTTCTTATAGGTGGTATATAAACACATTGTTTTAGCATTCACAACTTTGATCTCTCCCTTTCTTCTTCCTGATTTTAGCAGCCTGTCTCTATCCCTACCTCCTTCAGATAAACAACTTCAGATTAACAATTTAACATGTGTCCATAGGTATTTTTCCCCACATTTTGATAATAAACTTTTATAGACACTGTGTGTGTGTGTGTGTGTGTGTGTGTGTGCACAAGATACCAGCAAAGCCAATATCCAAACACAGAATTTTTTTCTTTTTTTCTTTTTTTTTTGTGATGGTACTGGGGATGGAACCCAGGGGTATTCTACCTCCCAGCCTATTCTATTCTTTTATTTTGAAACAGGGTCTCGCTAAGTTATAGAGAGCCTCACTAAGTTGCTGAGGTTGGTCTTGAAACTGCAATCCTCCTGCCTGAGCCTTCCAAGTACTTCCCAGTTCAAGCTTGAACCACCACACCCGGCTCCTAAACACAGACATTTTTTTTAATCACAAATTACATGTGCTTTCCAATGTCACTTTATGTATATATAACTGTTTCATTGGATTGACTAATCTGAGATAAGGTGAAAACGATTAGCACTCACTCAAAACAGCTTTCTTAAAATTCAACTCAAAATCTAATAGACTTGTTTGGTCACAGGAAAAATTGTGTGTGTGTGTGTGTGTGTGTGTGTGTGTGTGTGTGTATGTATGTATGTAATTATTCTATATCCTAGGAACAGGAAATACTTTTATGATAGTATCCCTAATTTAAAAAAATGATTTTATTTGAAAGGGATCAAATAGGTTTTAATGTAGAAGCTTTTCAAGAATTTCAATCACCTAAGGAGAGTAAATAAGAGGCTAGAGTAAAAACTGTGGTCCAAAGTGCTATTCATGGAAGGTAGCCCATTACCTGGGCCACCTACTATATTCAAAATATCACCAGTTATGGTTATTTTTACATCCCAGATAATCCCTCTCTTTACAACCCCAAATAATCAAATATAAAATGTTATATATTTTTAAACAGAATAATATATACTCTTCTATTGGCAAAGTATCATGAGAAATTTAAAATATAATTAAAAAGTAATTATAAAATATACATATATTGGTATTAGAGTGGTGACCTAAAGCAAAGATAGAGTGCCCAGTTTAAATTTAAGATAAACAATTACTTCTGTATATTAATGTACTATACAATATTGCTATGCTAACAATTATTCAATACTTATTTCAAATTTAAATTTAACTGAGTGAACTGTAGTTTATTGAAAACTCTAATTTTTGTATCTCTTATTATAGCTAAGTCACTGGTCATACTCATGTTTAGAAAAAAAATATAGCAGCTACTGACAGCTAAACAGTACCATAATAGTTCATGAACCTATATTTTAAATTGTAGCAAAATGTATATAACATTATAGCAAAGTTGATGTTATGTCTATTTTACTACAATTGCAGGCTTGAGACCAGCCTCAGCAACTTAGCAATGCCCTTAGCAACTTAGTAAGATCCTGTTAATAAAATAAAATTAAAATTAAGTAAAATAAAATAGGTCTGGGGCTGTAGTTCAGAGGTAGAATACCATTGGTTCAAATACCAGTACAAAAAAAAAATAGGACTCTAGTCAGTTGGATTAGGATCCAACCTAATGACCTCTTTTTAACTTGATTACCCACTCAAAGATGCCATTTCCAGATACAATCACATTCTGAGATATTGGGGGTTAAAACTTAGACATATGAATTCCATAGTTACGTTGTCAGCTCATAACAGGTTTATACCCAGAGGTGGAATTGCTGGGTCATATAACGATTCTATGTTTATTCTTTTGAGAAACTACCATACAGTTTTTCATAGCAGTTGCAGCAGTTTTTAATTCTCACCAACAGTGCACAAAAGTCCTAATTTCTGTATACATTTGCCAAGATCTTTTTTGTTTTGTTTTGTTTTGTTTTCTTAGTACTAGGGATTGAACTCAAGGGCATTCTACCCCCAGCCTTATTTTATTTTTAATTTTTAAACAAGGTCTCACTGAATTGATGAGGGTCTTGCTAAGTTTCCAAGGCTGTCCTCGAACCTTCAATCTTCCTGTCTCATCCTCAGAAGTACTAGGTTTACAGGCGTGTGCCACCATGCCTGGCCAACATCTGTTTTTTTAATAGTAACCATCCTAATGGGTGTGAGGTAATATTTCATTGTAGTTTTGATTTGCTCTTCCCTAAGGACTGATAATGTTAAGCATCTTTTCATGTGCTTATTGGCCATTTTTCTATGTTTACAAAAATGTCTATTGAAGTCCTTCGCTCATTTTTTTTTAAAAAACTGGGAGGTTGGCTTTTTTGTTGCTGAGTTGTAGGAGTTATTTATACATTTTAGATATTAATCTCATATCATATATATGATATAAAAATATTTCCCATTACATAATTGCTTTTTCAGTCTGCAGATTGTATCATTTGATATGTAATTTTTTAAAGTTTTGATATAGTTCATCTAGCCTAGGTTTTGTTGCATGTGTTTTGGCATCATATCCAAAAAAAGTTAATTGCCAAATTCAATATAATGAAGCTTTCTCTTTGTTTTATTCTGTTTTACAGTTTTAGCCTCTTATGCTTGTGCCTTTGATCCATTTTGACTTAATTTTTTGTATGTGTGTGTAGTACTGGGGATTGAATCCAGGGGCCTTCTACCACTGAGCTATACTCCCAACCCCGTTTTTCATTTTTTATTTTTCATTGTATTTTGAAACAGGATCTTGCTACATTATTATATGTTGGTCTCAAATCTATGATCCTCCTGTCTCAGCCTCCCAAATACTGGAAATACAGGTATAAGCCAGTGTAACTGGCTTGAGTTATTATATGTAATATAAGAGTGGGTTGAATTTCACTCTTTTAAATGTGTCTATTCAGCTTTCCAAATATTATTTGTTGAAAGGACTATCCTTTATCCATTGAATAATCTTAACCACCTTGTCAAAAATCATCTGACCATATACGCAAGGATTTATTTCTGAACTCTCTTCTACTCACTGATTGTATGTTTGTCTTTATGCCAGTACCACACTGTTTTGATTTCTTTAACTTTGCAATAAATTTTGAAATCAGAAGGTGTGAACTCTCCAAGTTGGTTATTCTTTTTCAAGATTGGTTTGGCTATTCAGATTTCATATTAAATTTAGGATAAATTTTCTATTTATGAAAAAACTCTACAAACACACCATTAGGGTTTTGAAGAAATTCCATATATATACTCTTTACTTTCTAATAGAGTTTCTGGAATTTTGAGTCATTTCTACATGTATTGGTTTGATTGTTATCTCTCTGCTGTGAGGTAGGATGTTGATGTCCTAGTCCCCAATGCGGATATAGTACCCAGAGGAAGTGATGAAATTTAAATGAGGCAGTAAGGGTCAGACTCTAAGCCCACAAAACTGGTGTCTTTATAAGAAGAGGAGGAGATACCAAATAGCTCTTTCTCTAGGTTTACAGAAGAAACCAGTGAGAAGGGAGCACTCTGGAATCCAGGAAGAGAAGCCTCAGGAGAAACTGACACCAAGGGCACCTTGATCCTGGACTTCAAGCTACAGAACTGTGAGAAAGTAAGTTTTCTGTCTTTTAAGCCTCCAGTCTTTGGTATCTTGTTATAGCAGGTGGAGTAGACTAACACATATGTCTACCCACTTTTATTTTTTATACCTTTGTAATTTATAAATAGTCTTTTTTTATAGTGTCCTTCTCAGAAGTTCTACCACTATGACATGAAAGCAGAGTCTTGTACTCTCCATCTCTCTGCTTCCCACCGCCATGCCCTGAGCTCCATAGACCTGGCCTTACATGGACTGAATCTAAATCTCCAAAACTGTGAACAAGTAAATATTCCTTCTTCTAAGTTTTGTGGTCAGTTGTTTTAGATTACAGCAGTGAGAATGTTGACCAAGATAGAAATTGGTACCAGGAATGGGTTTAAGTCTGACCATGTGTTTTGTGAGTCTTTGAAAGTGGTTTGTGAGAGGAAGTTGGCAGGGCCAGAATATAGCTAGAAAGGCAGAACATAGAGACTGTGCTTAGGATATTTCACAGAGCAAAGAGAACCATTTGGAAAATGGAGTAGAGGCTACACATGTTACATTGTGGCAAAGAAATTATAGGCATTTTGCCCATGTCATGAAACTTTGTGTGAGTCTGAATTTATTTTTTTTTATGTTTTTATTGGTGCATTGTAGTCTCACTTCACAATGAGTATCAGTTTGGTGTTAACATACATGCACACAGCTCTTGGTGTCCCTCCCCCCCGCCTCCCCCCCGCCTCCCCCCCACATGTAGCACTGAGAATGATGTTGGTATAATCTCACATATACACATTGTTTATGACAGTAATTCCATGG
>PVJS01059673.1:0-11452 GCA_004027185.1 Glis glis
GTGTGTGTGTGTGTGTGTTTACTGGGGATCGAACCCAGGGGAGTTCTACCTCAGAGCTGCACCCCCAGCCCTTTTTATTTTTATTTTTATTTTGAAACAGGGTCTTGCTAGGTTGTTAAGGGTCTTACCACACTGCTGAGGTTGTCCTCAAATCTGTGATCCTCCTGTCTCAGCCTCCCAAGTACTGGGATTACAGGTGTGCATCACCATGCTTGGCTTCTCTCTTTCAATGGTATACATTTTCAGCTGGCCGCCTTAGCACACGCCTGTAATCCCAGTACTTGGGAGGCTGAGACAGAGGATTGCAGGTTCACGGCCAGCCTCAGCAACTTCATAAAGCCCTCCACAACTTAGTGAGACTCTGCTTCACAATAAAAAATAAAATAGAGCTGGTGGTATAGCTTAGAGGTAGAATGCCTCTGGGTTTAATCCCCCATACCATACACACACAAAAAAAAAGTAAAGAAAAGAAATAGTATAAATTTTTAGACTCAGAAAGTTCTCTTAATTCCAGGACCTTCTAACAGTAGCCTTCATTTTATAAGATACGCTGGTCAACATATGTAATGGGGTGCTGAATATAAATGCAGAGCATTTTAAGTGTTCATTAAATCTGAACCTAGAATACCAAAAGAATTTTAAAATCTATCTCTCAGAAAATTTAATCATTAGAGTCTTCAACTAATGCAGCAGCAGATATGCCTCTCCCCCTCTGATGTTCCATATGACTAGACATACAAAAGGGACTTGAACTCCTGCAGGACAGGTCTGTGAGCTTCCTGGAATTTCCCATTTTGTAGACTTCTTATTTTACACCTGGATTCCAAATAGTGTTCCTTTCCATTCTTCTACTCCTCTGTCTCCTCTGTATGTCACTTTTATAGGGAAAGAAATGATCTGGCTTCTTGTGTAGTTTGGGAAACTTGGGTGGTGGGAGGGAAAGAACAGAAGAGTCCAGAACGTGGGGCGGGGCCAGAACGCGGGGCGGGGCCAGAACACGAGGCGGGGCCAGGTTTCACTTGTGGTCACTTCCAGGTTTGCCAGATTAGCAAATTAAGATCTAGGTGGCCCAATTAAATTTGCATTTCAAATAAGAAAAATTTTAATTTCAGAATAAATTTAGTATAGTTTGTTGTATATCCCATGCAATATTTAGGACATGCATGAAAAATTATTAAGTGTTTATCAGCAATTTAAATTTAACTAAATATCCTGCCTACTATCTGGCAACCCAATTCACTTGGCAAAAATAGGTTACGACTCACCGAGTGCTGTGTGCATGTATATCCCTCTTACTCTGAACTTCATTTTGATGTGTGACTACAATGAACTAATAAAAGTATATTTAAAAATAAAAATAAGTAAAATCATAGATTATGACTTAGAACTTATCTCTTTCCAGGTAAGGTGCCTGATGCATGAAGATAAAGAGACTGTTGTCACTCAAACAGGCACACAGTTATAACCTTGACTGCCACCCAGGTCTCAAAATCCCCACTCAACAGCTCTGCTACCATCTTGCCTCTTTGTAAAAGTATCTGGTTAAATTTCCCCACTTGGCGCTGTTTAGCGGAGTTTATCTCATTGCTAGTTCCCATGCGTACAAGATCATTTCATCATAATGGAATGATGGATTCTGCCCCTGATCCCCAAACACACGCCTAATTAGAGCAAAGACATTTTTTGTAATAAGTTTGTTAATTAGTTAACTATTACCTTAGTCACAGCACTTATGATATTAAATTATAAGTACTTCTATACATACCTTTCTCCCCAATAAGAATATATACTCCTTGAGGTTGGGAATCTGATTCATCTCTATATACTCAGTAATGGGCCCATGATCCTGGCTCACAGTAGCCTCTCTCATTAAATACTTAGTACATCTCTAAATATTGTTAAACTCTTTAAACAAATAGTATTCAAAATGGGAGAGACAGCCTTCAGTACTCCCAAGGGTAAAAATGGGAGGTCCAAAATAAAGACCCATCCTTGAGGTCAACATACCTGGAAGACAGAAACTTATTCTTATACGTAGTAATCCTTGATGCCTTTGTCAAAATAAATACACTCAAATATATTAGCTTTGGTGCTGACCTGATACTAGAGACATCTACAGATGGCCCCAATTTGGGATTGTTCCACTTGGATTTTTCAGCTTTACCACAGTGTAAAGACAATACAAATTCAATAGACACCACACTTCAAATTTTGAATTTTCATCTTTTCCTAGGCCAGTGGTAAGCTGTACAATACTCTTGAGATGCTGGGCCTCAGCAGGGAGCCACAGCTGTCAGTCAACCACATGACCACAAGGGGAATCAACCAATACTCTGCATTGTATTGTGTTGCTAAGCTGGAATGTTCATTAGGTTAGATGGATTAAAAGCTCTTTTAAATTTAGGACATTTTCAACTTATGATGGGTTTATCAGGACACACACCACTGTAAGTCAAGGTACCTCTGTATTTCTATGGCAAATAATAGCCAACACGATTGGATAGTTATTACACACATTCATTATCTCATTTAATCCTTACAAGGTACTATACATCCTCATTTTGCAAATGGTAATCTGAGGCTTACCAAGGCTAGTAATGCACCCATTGTCCACATAACCCACAGTCAAACCTAGACTTAAGCAGGTGTCTCCAATTCCAAGCCACACACTGGTGGAGGCTCTACTGCTGGTCTCACATCTCAGTGGGGCCTCCAGAGGCTGGACTGCACGTTCCATTCTCAGCTATGCTTTAGCATAAGAGGTACCTAAGTTCTATCAATCGTTTTTTTTAAGTAGCATGATTGTATCTTGGTTTAAATAAATTTTAATGTTACTTTTCATGAATTTATCCTTTAGAAAGTGAATGTGTTAATGGGTCAGCTTCACCCCGTATCTCTTTCAAGTTGGGAGACAAACAATACAGATCACATTTTATTGACTATAACTATTGCAATTTGAATTTAAAAATTTAAAATATAAGACTGTAGACATAGAATCATTAACTAACCACTGACTGTTGGAGGGTTTTTGGTGGTGTGCAGTTTTCATTTAATTGCAAATGATGTTTACCTAAGTCATAAAGAAAAACTCAAATCTGTAATCAAGTGGATTTTAAAATTTGCACAATACGGATAAAATAGTTTAGACTTTTTTCAATCCCATTTTAAGATAGCTACCAAATTCCTTCATAAACCACCTAAACAGTCATCCATTATTCTTTCCTTAGAGTATATTTTTACTATTGAAAATCATAGTCAGGTTTTTTTTATATATTTTAAATCTCCTATAAAGCAGACCTTCTTAAATGTAGAGGAAGAGAAAGTACAAAATATGAAAAAGCTCACTGGATTTTATGAGCTTTGAATATTCCAGGACCTGCTTTCAGATCAGTTCTCAAACTTCAGTGTACATAAAAATCATCCGGGATGCTTACTGATACATCCATCTCCAGGGATTCTGCTTGAATAAATCAGAAGCGGAGTCCACGAGTCTCCCTTTTAACAATAGAGGTCATTTTGATACCCGTGGTCCACAGACGTTAAGAAACCCTGATTTCCGTCCTCCACCATGGCATCTTCCACAAAAATAAAATAAAATGGAGATAAATGCAGTGGTCCTCAACCCTGGCAGCTCATCAGGACCACAAGGTCTGGAGCTGAACCAAGTCCCCGGGTGATTTTGGTCCACAGTTAAAGTGGAGAACCCGGGCTCATTAGTATAAGCAACGGCTAGATAGGACTGTGACACATTTCCTTGTGGTGCTTGTAGAATAAGCCATAATTAATAACCAAGCCTCGTATTCAGAAGGAACAACAACAAAAACACTTTTATTAAACTGCATCTTTCATTCCTTAGCAACTTGTGACAGGAAAGGGCGACTCTCATAGTGACCACCCACCTAGAAGCGATGTTCTCCCTCAGTGTCCAAAAAACCGTGCAATTCAGGGATGTTTTTACAGCAGCAAAGTTTGCCACCTTCTGCATTCCCTCCTTTTTTGATCTAACATTTTTTTGCAGGTGTCAGAGAACCCATCCAAATTAGTCCTGAAATATCATTATCTCAAACGCTTCAGAAACAAGAAACGCAGAATTCATTTACACAGCCAACTTGTTACCCACTCTGCTTTCTAAAGATAGAATGAAGAACAACTTTCTTCATTCATTCCCACCTGAAACACCAAGAGCGCACCGCTGTGATGAAGCATGACCATGGGAGATCCAGAGGCGAAAGCATTTAGAAAATTAAAGAGGTTTGCAAAGGAGGCCAGCTTTTTTTTTTTTTTTTGCAGTACTAGGGATTGAACCCAGGGGCATTCTACCTCCGAACTACACCTCCAGCCCTATTTTTTTATTCTTTATTTTGAAACAGGATCTCACTAAGTTGAGGAGGGCCTTATTAAGTAGCTGAGGCTGGCCACGAACCCAGATCCTCCAGTCTCAGCCTCCCAAGTACTGGGATTAAAAGCATGCACCGCCACGCCTGGCTGGAGCCCCGCTTTTTGAAGGACCAGCTCAGGGCTCCATTTCACTTGAAATCAAGCTAGACATGGTGACTCTGGTTCTATGTGTTTGTCTGTTTAGAGTGCACAGTATTTTTCTTAACTGTGAGACACGATGTGTGCCCTGAACCCTTACTGCAATGGTGCAGGTGTTGTGGGTGCTTCTTGCCTATTGCACTTGTTATTGTAATTTTGCAATTCAATTATATCGCATACAATGTATTCTGAGTGTGAAAAAGGTTGGTTGTCATTTAAAAAGTAATCACGGTGCCTTGGAAAAGATCTTTGATAAAGACAAAATACTTTCTGTAACTACATGGCAATATAAAACAGATCAGAGATTTGAATAAAAAATAAATAAAATCATGGGAGTACCAGAGAAAACCTCTGTGGATAATTCCTTCATAACCTTTTCTATGAGTCAAAATCCTAAAGACACATAAAAAATTGATAAATACAACTACATAAATGGTCAAAAACATGCATGACATAATTCATAGGCAGTAATAAAAGACAAGCAACAGACTATGCACAAATATTAGCAGATTATATATACGGGGCTAATCTGAACATTTAAAGTTTATAAAAATCCACAAGAGAAAAAACAAGAAATTATAGAAAAGAGATGGAGAAAGGATAACAATTCACAGAAAAGGAATAATAACTGATTTTAAAGTATATGAACTTCATATTGAATCCACTAACAATACTGACAATAGGCTAAACATATAATTTATTTTTTAACACATATAATTCTTGTTGTATGTGTGGTATCGGTGATTGAACTCAGGGCATTCTACCAACAAGCTACACCCCAGCCTTTTTTTTATTTTTTTGTTTTAACACAGGTTCCCTTTAGGTTACTGAGAGTCTCACTACGTTACTGAGGCTGGCCTTGAACCTGTGATCCTCCTGTCTCAGTCTCCCAAGTATGCCACCATGCACAGGTACATATAATTCTTAAACCTATTGAGGTGGTTATTATTCTCTGCAATATACATGAGGACAGAGAGGTGTCGGAAGTTAAGACATGTGCCAAGGTCACAGAGCTGGCAAGGGATGGAGCCTGCATTTAACCCTGAGTGGTGGTTTTCAGACTCTGTGCCCTCTTAACCATTATGCATACTTCCTGTCCTAACTGGATAAATAAAACCACATTGAGATACAATTTTTCACCTCTTATACTGACAGAAATTTAAGTTTGCTAAAAACTCTATTGGCCAAGCAGTGGAGAACACAGGTGCTCTAATGCATTGCTGGTGACGTATGAACAGTCATAACAGTTACGGGGGCAATCCAGCAACCCCACGCCTGGGAACTAACCCCACATGTACAATTGCACAAGCAAAGTCACACGTTTCCAAGGTTATCATGTTCACAGCATTTTTCAAATAGCAAAAGATATGAAAACTTCCACATGCTTGTCATAATGTCACAGTCATTGAATAGAATACTATGCAACTATAAAATAAAATACAAAGCAGCACTCTATCTACTGATAAGGAACAATCTCCAATAAACAGCAAATACAAAAAGCACGGCACAGAACATGTATAGGGTGTTATCTTTTGTATAGATAAAAGGAGTAAGAATACATACTTGGAATTATATGTGCAACCTAGGGAGGAGAAAGAGAGGAACCTGAGTCCCAAACCCAGGTACATCCTCAAAGAAAGAGCCATGGCCTGACACCAAAACAGAGACAGATAAGTATACTCTATGTATTTTATGTTAAAATAAAATTATAAAATTTGAATTCATTATCTTCCTATGAGTCTCTGCTCTAGCACTTTGCTAGTTAATCCGACCACAGTGTAAATAATGGGGTTTTGGGGGTTTCAGGTGAGGCTCTAGGAAATGTACTTTCTGTCAAAGGGACCCTGCCCACCACCCAAGTGGGTGACCTGCTTCTGCTGGCCACCTGCTCTGTATTTCTGCTTTGGCACTTTCTTCTTTGGATTCCCACTGCCCTCCATTACTCAGAAACACTTTCTAACCATGCTTTTCCCTGGGTGTTCTGTGATACTGTAGGTATAAAGAACTCATCAGAATACTCTGGTTTTTATAAAAGTCATTGTTTAGAGTTGCTGTGGTCTGAATATTTATGTTCCCCCCAAATTCATGTTGAAACCTGATCACCCATATGATGGTATTAGGAGGGGGCCCCTGGTGGGGTGATTGGGTCATGAGGACAGCCCTCAGGAATGGGATTAGCGCCCTTATCAAATAGGCCCAAAGGAGCTCTTTGTCTCTTCTCCCATGTGAAGACATAGCTAGAAGGCACCATCTGTGAACCAGAGAGTGGGCCCTCATCACACACTGAATCAGCCAGCGCCTTCATCTTGGATTTTCCAGCCTCCAGAACTCTGAGAAATAAGTTTCAGTTGTTTGTAAGCCACCCAGTCTATGGTACTTTGTTTTAGCAGCCCAAACTGACTAAGATAAGGGTCAGAGAAACAGATTTTCCTACCTTTGTCTACTTCACTAAACAACTGAGCCAAATTATATTATTATGCTGTATTTCTTATAACAGTTTATTTTGCTCTGCTTCTTAAGCTAAACAAATATATCATGTTTCTGAAAGTAGTCTGAATCAAACAACCTCATAAATATTTTATTCAAAAAATAAGCCTTTTTACAATGTCATTATTCCTTCAAATAAGGTCAACTTTTTATAATTCATGAAATAAATTATTGATTTTAGAAACTACCTTTATGCACAAATAAGTAGATACTTGGCTCCTTAAGAAAGCTACTTTATAAAATATGCTTAAGTAGGAAGTAAGACATTCCTAAAGCATCTTAATTACCTGTCTAGAAGGGACTATGGGAAGCTCCTAAATAAAGGAAACTTAGACTAGATATGCTCCTTCCTGAGTGAACTTGTATGCATTTTGACTTTCAGTACCTTAAATGTACAGTTCAAACTGTTTCCCAGCCAATGCAAGTCAATAAAATATAAAAAGAATATATCTTTATGTACTTTAATAAGGATAATGTCTACAAATATGTTATAATTGCACATGAAGAAAGCTATTTTTATTTCAAGAAGACATTTAGAGAAGGTTTAAATGAATGCCATGTTTTACTCTACACTTGAATCTGCTCCACTGGACAGCACTGCATTGTCTCTTAAAAATACTGAAACATTTTCTTGCCTTACTGAGCCAATACTTCAATCATACATAGTAGGACGTGCTATGTGAAAATAGAGCACTATAGGAATTCAGAGACAAAAGTTAGTACCGCTAGCTGAGGGAATCACAGATAAGGTGGTGTGATATTTTCAATTATCGTTCTATAACTATATGCTATCTTACCTCAGTCCATAAATTATCTATTATTTTGACATATAATAAAATATAGTATTATTTGATTAAAGTTGGGCTTTACCATGTGACTTTCTTTGGCCAAGGGAGTGTTAGCAAAGGTGCCAAGTAGCAGAGGCTCTCTGTTATCAGGTAATCATTGGATCCAGAGCCTGGGAGACTTATGGACAGATCTGAACCAAAGCAAACCCTAACACAAGCCCAGCTAACACCAGCGTGAAACAGAGCTCTCCAGCCCAGCCCAACCTGCGGGCAGCTGAACCAGTCACACTTAGCATGAAATGTGCTGTAAGTCGCTCAGATTGGGAATGTTTGTCATGCAGCATTACTGTGGCAAAACCTAGCTGATGATGGGTTTTGAATTGGACATAAAAATGATTAAAACTTAAAGAATTAAAAAGGAGAGAAAGGACTTCCCAGTCTGAACAACCCATCCCATCAATCACTCATCAAGATCTGCCATTATTTCTTTGTAGTATTTCTTGTATATGTTCCTTTCTTTTCATTCTAACACCATTTGAATTCATCTTCACGTCATACCTACTCCTGTAAGAGGTTCTTGGGGAGTCTTCCTCTCTCTTTAAATTGCCTTATATATAACAGTTGAATCAATGGTGCTGAAACCAAGATTATGTAAAGTCATATTCAGACACCTTCAATACATCACCCTGCAAACTGAACTTACTAATGTGCTGCTCCATACCTTCATTTCAGTAAGCCTTCTACATACCTATCACATTCCAGCATTACCAGATGTAGGCAATAAAAAGTCAAAATCAGACTCGGTCCTTCATTCAGAGGAACTTCTAAAGGCTCATTGAAGAGATGAGCAAGGGAATCAGCTGTAACAGGTCAATGAGAAAAGACCATGATAGAAGTGGAAGACCTTCAAGTTTGGAGCAAAACATCTTCTCAAAATAGATGTCTCAGCTGAGGGGGTTTGTTTTGCTCTGCTGTAATGAGTAGAAATGAACTCCAGGAAGATGATCTGTGGGGCAGAGTATATAGCATGGGGGAATACACCCCGGTGGCCCGCACAGAGGTGCACATAGAATCAAAGGCTCCAGTGGGGAAGACAGGTGGTGGCCTGCCTGTGCCTGTGCTTCACATACAACATTCTTTTAATATTGTTTCTGATGTCATTTAATAAATCAAACCTCAGGATTGAATTAAATGTTGGAGGAATGTATGCATTCCACACAGTAATCTTAAGCACCATCTTCACAGCAACACAAAGACCAATGAATGTGGGAGGACAGAGACACCAGCAAACCAGGAGCCAGAGATGGCGTTCACTGTGGGTCCCACATGTTCCAGACCTGGCTCGCCAGCCTGTTGACCATGACCAAGACAAGCCACTCTCTGAGATCCAGTCCCCTCAGTAGTAAAAAGCAGGTTACATTTCCTGCTGCTCATATTTTGTTGTCATGATCAAATGATGTATATGAAAGCAATTTCAATCTGGAAAGTACCACATACATTCTAAGCATTCCTACTCAATGTAAGAGATTGGGCCTTTTGTACAATGCCAAACCCAATTCATCAAAAGCAATCAGTAGCTTTAGTACCCCTTTAGCTTGGCTTCATGACTGAATGATAACATCTTCTAAGTACAATATAGTTCAAAGCTGAATTTCAGAAACATGTCTGATAGCCCAAGGCTACAGTTGTCATAAGAGACATTACATAAGAAAGTGGAAAACAGTTTCTAAAAAAGTTAAAATATTTTACAATGAATTTTAGACTACACGATCTCCTGAAGAAAAAAGACAACACAAAACAACAAATGTGAGTAGGCAGAGCTCCAGAAAGAGACAGAAGAGAAAACCAGGAATGTCACAAAATCAGAGTCACAACAGAAACAACAAAAAATAGAGTACATATGAACTAAACAGTCAGGGACAACAGAGAGCTGGGGAAAACAAGGCAAAGCAAAATGGAAAAGAATTAAAAGCTAATATTAAAAAGATATAGAAAGTACAGATAAAAAGCATCTAACATATGCATAATGAGTATCCAAAGGAGGTAATCAAATAAATAGAACAACATTTTAAAATATAATGAAACAGCCAGATGAGCTTGGTGGTTCATGCCTGTAATCCTAGTACTTGGGAGGCTGAGACAGGAGGATCACAGGTTCAAGACCAACCTCAGCAATAGCGAAATTCCCAGTAACCTAGAGAGACCGAGTTTCAAAAAATAAAAAACAAAAAGGTCTGGGGATGTAGTCTGGAGGTAGAATGCCTCCGGGTTCAATACCCAGTACCAAAAAAATTATATTTATATACATACATACACACACACACACACACACACACACACACACACAATCTCTTGAAATTTACTCGATTTTTTTTTAATAAAAAGGGCACACCAATATCACATACCATTAATAAAATTTTCTAGAAAATATATCTTTTAAAAAAGATACAACCATGTAATTAGTACACAATATATACATATATCAAACAATCGTGTATATATACCTTGAATATATAGAACTTTTATATGTAAATCAAATATTTTTAAAGATAGGCACACCATGTCCCCCCAAAATAGAAAAATAGCAATACAGAAAACTCAACCCCCAATCATATGTTGCTATTAAACCTCAAAGACAAAGAAGCATTATAAGAATATTCAAGGAAAAGAGAATCTAATCATATACAAGGTGGAAAGAGCTATGGATCTCTTCATTCTCCGCAATAGCTACAATAACAGAAGACTTTAATGTGAGATCTAAAAAATTAAGAAGAAAGTGAGAACCAATGACCTCGGACCTTTCCATTGGCCTTTTAAGTATGAAGGCGATAAACAGACATTCTTAAACATGCGGAAATTACTCTATTAAAAATTTCAAAACAAACAAGAGTGGTGACAAATGCTGGATTCAATGAAATAGTAGAGAATATTTAGAATTTAAGAGTAAACAACTCTTAGAATTTATAGCAGAATGTTATAAACCCTGACGTCAAAAGATTACAACTGAGCCAAGCATAGTGGCGTACACCTGCAATCCCAGTACTTGGGAGGCTGAGAGAGAAGAATTGCAGGTTCAAAGCCAGCCTCAGCCACTTAGTGAGGAGACCCTCAGCAACTCAACAAGACCCTGTTTCAAAATAATGAATAAAAAGGACTTGGATGTAGCTTGGAGGTAGAATGCCCCTGGGTTCAATCCCCAGTATAATGAGAGAGAGAAAGAGACAGAGACAGAGACAGGGAGAGGGAGAGGGAGAGGAAGAGAGAGAGAGAGAGAGAGAGATTATAACTTACAAAAACTATCTGTTGAGAAAGAGGAGGTGAGAAGTAAGCTTATTTCCTCTGCTTTTACATCAATATGTACATGTGAAAATATGCCAACATCATTTTTGGTACTTCTTTTTTTTTTTTTTTTGCGGTACCGGGGATTGAACGCAGGGGCGTTCTACCTCCGTGCTACGCCCCCGGCCCTATTTTTTTATTTTTGAAACCGGGTCTCATGAAGTTGCAGAGGGCCTCACTAGATAGAGAGAGAGAGAGAGAGAGAGAGAGAGAGAGATCGCGCACGCGCGCATGCGTGCTGAGGCTGGCCGCGAACCCGGATCCTCCAGTCTCCGCCTCCCAAAGTACTGGGATTACAAGCG
>PVJS01059675.1:0-11452 GCA_004027185.1 Glis glis
GCCCGGTGGATCTCTGGACCAGCGCGGGACTTGTAGCGCCCTCGGGTCCAAACGTCCAACCGGTGAGCTCTTGCCTCTGTTCCGGGTGTCGCTTCAAAAAAAAAAAAAATCGTGGGACCATGTCGAATATGGAGAGTATCCTTTCCCGTCTGAAAAGGCGCTGGCCGGGTCTCGGGAGGGGGAAGGGCTGGGACCGGGCACTGAAAGGCGCCTAGTAGCGACCTTTTTGATACAGTAGTGGAGGAGCGAGGACGCTGGTGCAGATTGGTAGGCTCTAATAGCTTGGCGTTTGCTTTTCTTTCTTTTTTTTATTTTGATTTTGATTTTTTTCTGGTAGCCGCCGCCATCCTAGAATCGGGGAAAGTGATTCGGCTTAGGGAAGAGTCGGGAGTAGCCAGACTGGGTGGAGATTATTGAGCGGGAACCCTCTGCTGTCACCTGCCCTTTCAGTGAATTTGCCCTTTTGAAATTGTTGGGGAATGGTGTGAGAACCGAGGCAAGGCGGCAAGAGGTTACCAAAGGTTTAGGGCGGAGGTATAGGTTTTGAATGTAATATGACAGCAAACAGCTTTTGGTAAACTGCGCTTCTTCCTTTTTCAGGGTGTTGATTGGTAACGGGGTAAACTGCTTCTTTGGCCCTTCACGCTGAGATGAGTGTTTATTTGCTAATAACAGTGCTTGTTGATTCAACACAAGAGGGAACTCATTTAGTTCCCTAAAGCTATAAAATTCATCAGTTATAGCTGTTATCACACATAAGAACTTAGATTGGAGCTTAGAAACGAGGTGTGTGAAACCCTGAACTGGAGAAGGATGAAATTATTTCTCACAACCAAAATGCCGTCGCATGTATTGCTGTAATTCCTTCTTATTCTACGCATTGGCATTAGAAATAGAATAGCTTGGTATCTTGCCCTTGAATGAAACTTGGCAAAAAAATTAAATGTAGATAATAGTGATTGTTAGATAACTCAGTGTTAAAGCTCTTTTTTCTTAATTCGTGAGTCTGAAACATAGAAAAACATTTGGAAGAAGAGCTAAATTATATAAATTTTACTGAGAATATTGTTAACATTATATCATGTGCTGGACAGACTGAAATAAACCAAGAGTAAAATGTGAACCCTTGAGGATGGTTACAAATGTATCATTTCATGAACAAAGTAGATGACTAAAAAGTGCCTACTATTACTGCAGTTTAAAGGATAATAAAAGAAGTGTAGTTGCACTAGGATCATAAAGGTGAGAGTATTGGACTATGAGTCAAAACAATTTTTAATCCCAGTTCCTCTTAATAAACCTGAGTTAGGGCAAGTGTTATAGCCGCTGTCATGCAAAGTACTCATGTGTAAAACATACTTACTGCCAACTTTACAAAGATACAATGAAATGGAAGTGCCCACCAGATTATAAAGTTTTCAGCATGTTGGTAAGTAGGAGAAATAGCTTACAAATTGTTAACTCTTCTTCTAGAACTTTTGGAAGGATTTGAGGTATTAACTCCAAAAGTGTATTTGTTTCCTACTCCAGTAATGCAGAATATTTTTGATGTAC
Organism: Glis glis; assembly: GCA_004027185.1. Taxonomy (NCBI): domain Eukaryota; kingdom Metazoa; phylum Chordata; class Mammalia; order Rodentia; family Gliridae; genus Glis; species Glis glis. The sequence continues at coordinate 1,555 of PVJS01059675.1, forward strand.
CTAAGGCTCCCCTATTTGATTTCCAGTAACAAGATAACTGGTTACCAATTTTCTTTCATTAAAAAGCAGGCCTGGCTTTTTACCTATAAATATATATATAGTGATACTATTTATCAGACTTACACCTAACGAAAATAAACTGCCCTTCAGTCTGTCAGATGAAGTGAAGAGGGTTAACTTGATTCATACCATCTGGCTGTGATGTGGAATCCAGACCTTTTCTTTACAGTATAGAACAGAAGAATGACATGGACTCAGATCAGTCTTCCGTAAAATGAACTAAAACTTGAATAGCATTTTTCACCTTTATTAAATGCAAAAAAATTATTGTAGATTTAAGAAGACTATGCTAATATAATTCAATTGGCATGCTAATTTTGACTTCTATTTTTGGACAATTAAACACAGTGAATTTGCCTTTGTGGCTTACGGTAAAGCTCACTTTAAAAAACTGGATGAAGCCGGGTGTTGGTGGTACATGCCTGTAATCCCAGTACTTGGGAGGCTGAGACAGGAGGAGTCCTTCAGCAACTTAATGAGGCCTTGTTTCAAAACAAAAAATAAAATAGGGCTGGGTGTATGCCTCAGAGACAGAATGCCCGTGGGTTCAATCCCCAGTACCACACACACAAAAAAATGTGATTCGTTAATGATGTTATTTTCATTTTCACTTCTATGTAGTTTTTCATTGTAGAAATATACCACAATTTAATTATCCACTCTTTCTTACTTAGTGATAGGCATTTAGATTGTTTCTGGGGTTTTTTTGTCATCACAAGCAATACTGCTGTGATTTTTGTACATATTTTCTATGTAGACTGGGGACAGTTTGGGGGTATATATTTAGGAGTGGGGTTGCTGGTTTGGATAATATGTACTTCCAGTTTTCTTTGTAGACATTTTTATTTTCTGAAAATAATGTTGCTCTGATTATTTCCATTGTAGCCAGTATATCTTTCCTTCCTTCCTTCTTTTCTTTAACCACTGTATCCTTCCTTCCTTCCTTCCCATGCTTGATAGGACACCAGAAAAGTGTTATAATTTTTTTTTTTTTGCGGTACTGGGGATTGAACCCAGGGGCGTTCTACCTCCGCGCTACACCCCTGGCCCTATTTTTTATACTTTATTTTGAAACTGGGTCTCACGAAGTTGCAGAGGGCCTCACTAAGTAGAGAGAGAGAGACAGGAAGGTAGAGAGAGAGACAGGGAGAGAGACAGAGAGAGAGTGAGCTGAGGCTGGCCGCGAACCCGGATCCCCCGGTCTCCGCCTCCCAAAGTACTGGGATTAGAAGCGTGCGCCACCACGCCCGGCTCAGAAAAGTGTTATAATTTTTAAAAAAATTAGAGCAGGATTGTTTTCATGTTACTGATTTTAAGAGGAATTTATTCACTATTAGGATTATGTTTGCTATAGATTTTGGTAGATATAACTTTTTTAGGTTAAAGAAATTTTCTTCCATTCCTATAGGGTTTTACTAAACAGTTATTTATAAATCATTCATCTGAATGTTGACTTGATGAATCCATCAAATGTTGAATTTAATTTTTTCTTTATATATTGAGATTATCATTTATTTTTCTTTTATCTCCTAATGTGGAGATGGATAATTTTCTTAAATGCTAAACCATTATTGCTTCCTAAGATAAACTCATGATTATGAAGTATCTTTAGTATATTGCAAGATTGCTAATATTGTGTTTAGTATTTTTGCATTTCTGTTCATAAGTAAGTTTGGTCTGTAATTGTCCATTTGTATACTCTATCCTTTCCTGATTTGGGTATGAAAGTTGAGAAGTGTTCCTTCTTTTTTCTCTTCCTTGGAAAAGTTTGTATAAGATGGGAATTGCCTTTTTCTTAAATAATTAGCACAATATACCAATAAAACCTCAAGTTCTATTACTGATATTCATTAATTCATAGATTTATTTGAATGTTAAAATTTTTTAAAGCATTGAATCCGGAATTTATAATTACACAGATTTTTAATTTCTTTTTGACTCATTTCTGTAATTGTTGTAGGATTTTCCATTTTGTCTAAGATGTCAAGTTTTTTAGTATAATGTTCATAATTTATTATTTTAAAACTACTATATTTGTGGTAGTTTTTTCTTTTTCATTCCTAAATTATACCTTCTCTTTTTCCTTGATTATCAGTTTTTACAGAGGCATGCTAATGTTAGTCTTTACAGACAACTCTGAACATTTTGATCCCATCTATTGTATCTTTGTTTTCTTTCATCAATTTTGCCTCTGATTTTTCCCTTTTTCTGCCTTTTATGAGTTTATTCTTTTTTCTGACATTGTAATGGATAACTGCTTAAAATATTAATTTTCAGCCTTCCTTCTTGTCTAATGTGAGACTTTTTTTTGCAGTACTGGGGATTGAACCCAGGGGCATTCTACTTCTGAGCTTCACCCCCAGCCCTGCTTTTTTATTCTTTATCTTGAAACAGGGTCTCACTAAGTTGTGGAGGGCCTAAGTAGCTGAGGCTGGCTACGAACCTTTGATCCTCCTGTCTCAGCCTCCCAAGTACTGGGATTACAAGTGTGCACCACCACACCTGGCTAATGTGAGACTTTTAAGGCTAGAAAATCCCATCTGCATATGACATTAGCTACATCTCACAAGCCACATTCCACTCATTTCATTGTCACTCAGTTCTAAAGATTTAGTGCATTTTATTATATATTTTTAATCTATACATAGATATAGTTTCCTAAATTTCCAAGTATATATTTTATTTTATTTTATTTTATTTTATTTTTTGCGGTACGCAGGGGCGTTCTACCTCTGCGCTACACCCCCGGCCCTATTTTTTTATGCTTTATTTTTGAAACCGGGTCTCACAAAGTTGCGGAGGGCCTCACTAGGTAGAGAGAGAGAGAGAGAGACACACACAGAGAGAGAGAGAGAGAGAGAGGAAGAGAGAGATAGATCGATCGATCAATCGATCGATCGTGTGCGCATGCGCGCTGAGGTTGGCCGCGAACCCGGATCCTCCAGTCTCCGCCTCCCAAAGTACTGGGATTACAAGCATGCGCCACCACGCCCGGCCCCAAGTATATATTTTAATAAAATCTTTTATCTTAGAACAGTTTTGGATTCTTACAGAAAACATATGAAGGAAATTTACATATTAATTATTGAGTTACAGTTAGACAGCAGGTTTTTTTCTGATACTTTTTTTAACATTTGCTTTATGGCCCAGTACATAGTAAATTTTCTTATGTCTCATATACTTGAAAATATTTATTCTCAAATTATTGGGCAGGGCTGTCCATAATTCTCTATGTAATTATTAAATTAAGCTTAACTTCCATAACTTCTGTATCCATAGTTTTGTGGATATAGAAGGTAAATGATATTGAAATATCTTATTACTGATGATGTTAACCTTGGTTAAGATGTTATCTTTCAGCTTTTTCTACTGTAAAGGTATATTTCCCTTTTTTTTTTTTTTTTGCAGTACCAGGGATTGAAGCCAGGGTCGTTTTACCTCCGCGCTACACCCCCGCCCTATTTTTTATACTTTATTTTGAAACCGGATCTCACAAAGTTGCGGAGCGCCTCCCAAGTATTGGGATTACAAGCTTGTGCCACCATGCCCAGCGCCCCTTTTTAATTAATAATTTATCTTCTACCAATTTGATTTTTAATAGAAAACAAGTATAGAAGAAATTCAAATTGTTCTATTTCTTCAAAAACTACGAGTTGGATTAAATAGCATAATCTTATCCAATCAGTTTTATTTTAACATCATGTTTTCAGGTCATTATGTTGAGAAAATGAATGAATAACCTTAACCTGCATTTTCAGAACACTTATTTAACTTGAAGTTTGCTGCAAAAGAACTTAATAGGAATGCCAAGAAATGTGATAAAGAAGAAAAGGCTGAAAAGGCCAAGATTAAAAAGGTAGAGCACTTTTAATATTTTTACTTTATTTTTACTCATGAAATGAACACAGTTAATTACAGAAGGGTGGTTAATTATATATAGTGTATTTTACATTAAAGAAAGATAATTACTGTCTTTAGCATTCTAAACCTAGAATCCTTTTAAATAAATTATAATTGTACATAGTTAATAATGGCTGTGCTTACTACTATGTTTAAATATCTGTTGCTATTTATATGAATAGCCCACAAAATAGAACATAATTGTTCTTTGTTTTCTACATCAAAAGATTATTCTTCGGTTTATATTTAATGCCACTCTAATTGAGAAGTATACAGTCTTATAGGTAAAAATATTTACATTTTTTGCAGATTTTAATGTCTACTTTTTCTAAAGTTTTTATCTAAACATTGCATAGCATTAATGGATATTGTGGTTTGTGTGTTTGCTAGAAGGTTTCATAGGACTCAATATATAGTTGTATTAAGGACTATGCTTTATAGCAGTCAAAAGATAAAAAGCAGAATCAATAAAGCGAAAGGGCTCATGGGGAGAAGTCTGGGGGATTCGGGCTCAAGCTTCCAAAGTCTTCCTTCAGTAGAACCACACAGGACAAGCTTAATTTCTCCAGCTAGTATGATAGCACTTGTGAAGTATTGTCTACCAGGGAAGTTCTCCTGGGCTTAGAAATCTGGGGATTTTATTGGTAGACACGTTGGCACATTCTGCCGAGCACATGCCAAAACTCCAGCTCCCCAGAAGGAAATCAGGTGTTTGACACAACCACCACTATTTGTACAAACAAGTGTAGGTATAGCGAGCTGCTCAGGTCTTGGTACTCTCCCCAAATCCAAGTTCCTAGATGACAACCAAGTGCCAAACTTACACATAGGCCTTTCTAAGGATAGTATCCTAGCTTGTGATGCTAATTATTTTAGTACATGTATATTTATACATCTGTTTTTATGTTGTGTTACCTTTGATATTCAGATATTTGGTACTAGCATATATTCAGTCCTTAAGTTGAGTCATTTTGGGTATTTTGCCTATATTTTAATTGAGAGAACTGTACAAGAAGAAAACTTTTAGAAATGATGGAAGTACTTAGGGCTGAGTCAGGAGAAAAAGCAAACTTAAATTGATATATTAGAGCCGGGCGTGGTGGCACACGCTTGTAATCCCAGTACTTGGGAGGCTGAGACAGGAGGATCGCAGGTTCGCGGCCAGCCTCAGCTACTTAGTGAGGCCCTCTGCAACTTAGTGAGACCCTGTTTCAAAATAAAGAAGAAAAAATAGGGCTGGGGGTGTAGCTCAGAGGTAGAACGCCCCTGGGGTTCAATCCCTAGTACCGCAAAAAAAAATTGATATATTAGGATTATCCTTTTCTAAAACATATGTCCAACTATTGCAAGGAAAGAGAAACCCCAAAAGACGTTTGGTCTAATATGAGGAGCATAGAAATAATTAAAAATAAATTTGAGGTACCAAGTCTCAGGCAGGCACAGCAATATTAAAATATGCAACTTATTCTACCATATACAATTCTAATAAATAGTCTATTAGGTTAGCAGTTGACTGATAGGGAGCAGTGCTTCTTGACCATGTATCTCGTGCATAGTAATTCTTTTCTTCTTGCAACAAACTTCTTCTCAATTTACTTTGCATTTTCTTCCACTTTCTACAAGTTTTTTAGTTCTCATCCTCCTTTGTTTATTTTCCCAGTCTATTCCAACACATGGCCTACAACCTTATTTATCATAAAAATGTTTTTAAATCATTTTCCATTAAGATTTACACAGAAGTGGTTTGGTTTTAAAATGTGCAAGGCCATATGCCAAAAATGTTTCATGTGAATTGAAAATAGAAACTCTTGAAAATAAAGCCTTGTACATACTAGAAGAGAAAATGAAGGATGGGGTTTTTATAACCTTAAAGTGGGGCTGGAAAATACAAAACCTAACAGCCAAAAAAGGAAGACTGATAAATTTGACTATGTTGAAAAAATTTTTGTTTATCTAAACATTCCATTAAAAAGTCAAAAGAAAAGCAATGAAGGAGAAAAGGAATTCTTACACATTGTTAGTGGAATTGCAGATTAGTATAATCAGTATAAAATCAATATGAAGGTTCCTCAGAAGACTAGGAATAGAACCACTATATGAGCAAGCTATACCACTCCTTAGTATATTTCCAAAAGAAAAGTCAAAATACTACAGTGATACATGTGTGCCCATGTATAAAAAGCAGTTGACTTACAGAGAGCAGTGCTTCCTGATCATGTATCTTGTGTGTTGTAATTCTATTATTTGTGTTGTAATTCTATTATTATTTTTCTCAACTTACTTTGCATTTTCCTCATTTATGTATGCTATAAAGCAACACAGTTCATAATAGCCAAGTTATGGAACCAACCCATGTGTCAGTCAACAGATGAAAGGATAGAAATATGATATATATATATATATACACACACACACACACACACACACACACACACACACACACACAATGGAGTTTTACTCAGCCATAATGAACAACAAAATCATATCACTTACAGGAAAATGTATGGTATACAGAACATCATCCTAAATGAGATCAGCCACACTCAGAAAATCAAGGGCTATGTGTTTTCTCTCATATGTGGAAGACAGAAACAAAAGTGATCTCATGAAAAGTAGGAGAGATGCTGGTAATGTACTGCAAGGGGGTTGGGGGAGGGAAGAGAGGAGAGAAAGAGGAAGTTCAAGGAAGGAAACAGACTATATAATGTCATGTGCATACGTGAATATATCACTATGAATCTATTATGCACAAGCAAGGGAGGGAAAGGGGAAATAATGGGAAAGGAAATGGACCGAATAATGTTATGTACCTATATGAATGTATCACTATGAATCTCACTGTCACGCACAGTTAAAATGTACCAATAAAAATTATGAAAACAGAAATACCTGGTGAAGAATATTTTAGCAACATGATAGCATATCTATCACATATAAAGAGATCTTAAAAACTGCTTAATATATAAAATAAGCCGGGTGTGGTAGCGCAAACTTGTAATCCCAGTACTTGGGAGGCTGAGACTGGAGGATCCAGGTTTGCGGCCAGCCTCAGCTACTTAGTGAGGCCCTCTGCAACTTAGTGAGACCCTGTTTCAAAATAAAGGATTAGAAATAGGGCTGGGGGTGTAGCTCGGAGGTAGAATGCCCCTGGGTTTAATCCCCAGTACCGAAAAAAAAGGAAAATATATAAAATAAATGGAATTAATAAGGAAAAAACTAACAATTTATTAAAAATTAGGCAAAGCATATAAAATAGTTTACAGAAAAATATAAAAAGGGCTCGACCTCAATTTTACATGCATTACTTTGAAATGTAAATATGATAGTAATATTTCTCAGATTTAGAAAGATCAAAAAGGTTTTGTTTGTGTTTTTTGTTAGTGCTGAGATCGAACCCAGCACCTGGCTCATACTAGGCAAGCATTCTGCCACTGAGCCACATCCCAGTCCAAAAAGTTTGATATGTTTCATTATGAAGGACATACGGAAAGAGGCACTGATACTTTATTGATGAGAATAAAAATGAGTCTAATGAGGGCAATATGGCAGAATCTGTCAAAATTATGAGTTCATATATTCCTTGATAGAGTAATTCCATTTCTAAGACTTTGTCCTGAAGATATACTTAACTTACATGCATGAGTGTGTCAGGTTTACTCGTTATGTCATCATTTATTGCAGCACAAAAATAAAAATAGAAGATAAAACTTACATGCTCATTAATAATCAATTTGTAAAATTATAGATAACACCATATTATGGTGTTAAGGTATTACAGTATTTCAATTTGCATTTCTTATGAATGAACTTGAACATCTTTTTACAGTTAGACAATTTTGTTTCCTCATTGTGTGCATATGTGACCTACTTATTCATAACCTTTGTGTCTTTTTCTGTAATGATGGCCAACTTTTTTTAACTGATTGTACTGAGAATCATAAATTTCATGATGATTAAAAAGAGGTGGTACTTTAGCGAGGCATGGGATGCATTCCTGTAATCCTAGTACTTGGGAGGCTGAGAGAGGAGGATTGCAGGTTTGATGTCAGCATCAGCAACTTTCCAAGGCCTTCAGCAACTTAGTGAGATCCTGTTTCAAACTAAAAAGAAAAAAAAAGAATAAAAATAGGGCTGAGGATGGAGCTCCAAGGTAGAACACCCCTGGGTTCAATCTCCAGTATCCCCCCCCCCACATACACACACACATAAAAGAGTGGTGCCTTTAGTTCCCTATTTAACCTCTGTTCTCCTGCCATGGTCTGATTGTGCCCACTCTCCCCTAGTTCATATGTTGAAACCTAGTCACCAATGTGATGGTGTTGGGAAGTAGAATTATTGGGAGTTGATTTGGTTGTGAAGGAAGACCTTCATGAATGCTATTAATGCCCTTACGAAAGAAGCCGCAGAGAGCTTTACCCTTCCACCATATGAGGATGCAGAAGGTGCTATCTATGAACCAGCAAGTGGGCTTTTATCAGAGGGCACCTTCTTCTTATAGCCTTCCCAGAGTCTGGAACTGTGAGAAATAAATTTCTGTTGCTTATAAACAATCTAGCTTTGGTATAGTGTCATAGTAGCCTAAAGGAACTGACACCTCCTCACTGAGCATATTATCTTGCTTTCTTGAGAAAAATTGAGGCATCAGAAGTATCTCAGCTTTTTACTGATCCTTCTCTAAGACCTACCTGCGGCCCCACTATATATCCTCAACTAAACTACATCCCTACACCTGTATTTACTTTTTCCCCTCTTGTTTCAAAAGTTAACCTGTCTTATCACCTGCTTCCTCTTCTGAGCCTTTTTATCATGAGTCATCCCCTCTTCATTTTCTTGTGTCTTCTACCTCCCCATCTTTACTTGTTCTCCCTTCGGCTATTATTCTGCTTTCAGGTTTCTTCAAACCTGAAAAGCCTGTCCTTTGACCACCAGGTATCCCTCTAGTTTTCATACACTGTATCTTCCCTGAAACTCCTCTTGAGAGTAGTCACCCTGATTATTTTTGTCTTCTCTTATTAACTTATCAGAGCAAACTCGTACTGCTATCCTTATTTTCTTGAAATTACACTCAACAGTCATAGTGACCTCTAAAGGTCACTTTGCCAAATACTTTGTTAGCTTTCCATGTCCAAAGGCTAATATTCAGTCCTTTTTCTGCGACATTTGATAACATCGATTTTCCTATCTTTGAAACTATCTACTTGGTTTCTGTTACATTGCAGGCTTTGGGATCCCCACTACTGTCTGACCATCTCTTTTGGATCTCCTCCCTATGTTTTTCTCCTTCTGTTTATGTCATAAAGGTTTGTATGCCTCAGAATTTTGTCTTCATCTTGTTTGGTTCCTTCTCTTCTCCTATTCTACACTTTCCTATCTACTCACCTGTGCTCAATTACTGTGTAGTGATGACTTGTCAATCTTTTCTCACTATTGAACATCAGACTTGAATATCCAACTACATTCTGGGAAGATCTGTTTTGGAAATGCCACAGTTTGTTTGACAAGTCCACAATGAAATTCATCATTACCCTCCTTTCCCTAAAGCTTAATTTGTGTCCAATCTTGATTGACCAATGAGGAAATAAGGCTGAGGGAAAGATACAAAATACAAGATCATAGATAGCATGTTGGGAAATTACAAGTTGTTCAGTAAAGCAGATTTTAATGTACCTTGCCTGTCATAAAAAAAGAGTTTTGAGTTCATCCTGAGAATGATGGAAAATCACTGAAAAATGAGAAGGGAAGTTGTATTGAGAAAATACTTGTTTTTTAGCTCAGCACAGTGGTGCACTCCTGTAATCCCAGTACTTGGTAAGCTCAGACAGGAAGATCACAGATTCAAGGCCAGCCTCAGCAACTTAGTGAGATACTGTTTCAAAATTTCAAAAAAAGGCTGGAGGTGTAGCTTAGTGGAAGAGTGCCCTTGGGTTCAATCGCCAGT
>PVJS01059676.1:0-11451 GCA_004027185.1 Glis glis
TTTTGCGGTACCGGGGATTGAACGCAGGGGCATTCTACCTCCGCGCTACACCCCCGGCCCTATTTTTTATACTTTATTTTGAAACCGGGTCTCATGAAGTTGCAGAGGGTCTCACTAGGTAGAGAGAGAGAGAGAAAGAGCTGAGGCTGGCCGCGAACCCGGATCCTCCGGTCTCCGCCTCCCAAAGTACTGGGATTACAAGCATGTGCCACCACACCCGGCTGGTTGTTTTCTTTTGAAGTGACTTGATTCCTTGTATATGAGAAGCACTTTCCTGTTTTTCCTCCATAAAATTTCCCTTTGAGAACTGAAGATTTGCAGGAATATAACATGGCAGTCCTAGAAGTGAGATCCGTTCTATAAGAGTTCTTTTGTTCTTATTATTGTTTTCCTGTTGTAGTTATTACTATTGATGTTTTATTGTTTTATGGTTTTCTGGGATGAATCTGGAACTCTGAATTCTTTGAATATGTGGCTGCTGATGTCTCTGCTCAATTACCTCAGTGGTTAGCTAATTACTGGGCTGAGATTTCCTTAACTGCACAGAAGCAATGGATCCCTGAGGCCTTGCTGAAGGCTCTGTGTGTGTCAGACACAATGTCAACTCTCCATCAGTTTACAGCTCTACATTGTCCTCCGCTTCATCCTTGGACAGATCTTCAGTTTCAGCCAGAGGAGAGAGCACAGGGCCTTCTACCTGCTTCTACTTCCTACCTGCACACACACACACACACACACACACACACACACACACACACAGAGCCCTGTGCATGCAAGTGGAATTCAAGATCCCCAGGAATACATCAGAGATCAACACCACCGCCTATGGACTCCGCCCTCAACTTCTCCTTCCCAGTTATTTGGCCAGCCTCTTGCTGAGCCCATCTCTACTCATGGGCGCAGCTGTTTGCAATGGTGATGGATCCCTCTGATTGTGTTGACAAGCACGTTGATGACTGACTGAGCTTTTAAACAACACCAGCCCGAGTCCACTGCTCTACAGGTCTCTCTCCATGGTATTTAAAGCCATTCGTATTTCCCATTTTCTCGCTATCATCCACACATGAGAGAAGACACATAACCCTTGACCTTCTGAGACTGGCTGATCGCACTTAGCAGAATATTTTCTAGCTCTATCCATTTTTTTTTACAGATGACATAACTTTGCTCTTCTTTATGGTGAGTAGAATCCCACTGTGTGTACATACCGCATTTCTCTTTCCATTTATCTGTTGACAGACAACTAGGTTGGCTCCATAATTTGGGTAGGGTGAATTGTGCTGCTATAAACATGGCTATTCATTGTTTATTCTTGCTGTAGCACTTCCAGAATGCCCTTGGAGAGGCACTGGTTTTGACAGTGCTGCAGGTCCTGGAGGAAGGGCGGGACATTCTGGTCCCTTTGAACTGGACACACTTTTTGTTGTGAGTTGTCAACTGGATTCCATTGGACTTCAGGCACAGAGGTAGGACAGCAGTGGGGATTCCGTTGAGACTCTGGGTGATTTTGATCTTTTTTGAGAACTTTGTTTTTATGTCTTTATTTAGCAGAAGACTGAGATAGAACTTCTTGAAGTAAATGTTTAAAATAACAACACTAGCAACTGTATTTTAACATCACCAACTCCTGTGGGGCCTGGGGTTTCTGTCCCAGTTCCCCATCTGTCTGTGTCACTGTGAGAAGCACTACTGTGATATATACTACAGTAATAGTCGGCCTCGTCCTCAGGCTGCAGCCCAGAGATGTGCAAATGGGCTGCATTGCTTGAAGCATCTTTGGATCCAGAGACTCGACTGGGGACCCCAGGCCCCAGCTTCTTGTCCGAGTCTGAGTAGTAGTAGAGGAACAGGCGGGGAGGGCTCCCTGGCTTCTGCTGGTACCAGTATATGTTTTTACCCCCAACACTGATGTCCCTGCTCAGCGTGCAGGGGAGTCTGGCTGTTGTTCCCGGGGATGCAGACAGGGAGGGCGGCTGCGTCAGCACATGCTGGGAGAGCGACCCTGTGAACACAGACATGTCACAGGGAAGGGTAGAGCCAGGTGAGGTGGCGTGGGGACCTGAGCCAGAGGGCCTGACTCAGGTAGGGTTTCCACCCACCTCTGTGTCCTGTCCCTACCTGCGCAGTGAGAGAGGAACAGGAGGATGAGAGGGGTCCAGGCCATGGTGGACACAGCTCCTGCTTAGACCTCGGTCCTGTGGCTGAGCTGCCCCAGGCCTCTCTTATCCAGGCCCCACTGGGCTGGCGGAGGAGGGGCAGCTCAGGCAAATGTGACCCCACCCCTCTAACCTCCCCCACCTGCACTCACAGGTCTGGTCCCTGTCCCAGGGAGGCTGGCAGGGTGCACCAGTTTGCCACATGGATGGATACTAAGAGGAAACAAATCCTGGGGCCACACCCAGGCCTGTGTGCAGGGGACACTGCTAGGTCCAGCAGGGACATGACTGTCAACCCCACAGGAAGCTGTGGACCCAGCCCTGGGACCTCATGCCAGTTGGAGACTACCCAGCTGTAAGTTCTGGGCTGAGGAAACCTCTGGAGATGGTCTCACAGCGCCCCCTGCTGGTCTCCGAGCAATCTTTTTCACAATGCAACAAGCTTATCTCCAACTTGTTTCCTTGACTCCTAAGTTTCACACTCCCTAGCAGGAACAGTGGAGGTGAGGTCCTGAGGTCGCCGTCAGTGACACCTCCCTCTGTGGGTGGTGGTCTAGTGGGGCAGCATATGTGGAATCAGGACTCAGCAGAGCCTGTGAACTGCTGACCTGTCCCAGGGAGGATCAGAGGAGGGGCAGCTGGCTCTGGGTGCAGAGTGTGAACAGGGGTGCAGGGAGGGAAAACAGATGTTAACAAAGGATACAATAACACATCAGGAATGTGCAGCCTTTTCCAAAGCAAGGCACAGATGGGAGAAGGGAATAGGCAGGGAGGGGGTTCAGGGTGCGGGCATCCATCAGGGAGGATGTTCAGGTCCTTCCGGGGATTTCTCCATTGACCTGGAGATCTTTAACCAGGCAGGGCCTGTCATCGGGTCTCTGATTAGCATATTATCTCTGGAGGACATTATAAGACAGAGATGGGGCAGAGAGCTGTCAGTGTCACCCAAGCTGGGCTCAAACTTGCAATCCTCCTGCCTCAGTCTCCCCAGTAGATGGGATTACTGTTATGTGCCGCCGAATCCAGCTAGAAAGTTGCTGGCAATATTGGGAGTAATTCTCTGTTTTGAATTTTCTTTCAAGAAATTGGTCTAAAGCATTTATCACATATCTCACCATGGATAAATCAGAGGTTATACTGACTAGGGAGAAGTGGCCATGGATACATTAGAAATGATTGTGACTTCTGCAGGGACCCCCACACTACCTCTGCAAATTTTTTAGATATTTTCAAGTCATGATGAAATCAAAACAGTTATTTCCCTTGGGTTGTCTGGGTGACATTTAGGAACCGCAGGTGCATGGGAGGATGGGAAAGCTTGCTATGGAGAAGATCCCAGGGTACCAGGAGCTCATCCCAATGCAGGAAGGAGCAGACAGTAGCTACGCTATGATCAGAGTGATGCTGCCTGACCCAGGTAAGAGCTTTCTTGGGCTGTGCTGTTTATCCCTGAAGGACCACACTGTTACATGCCACTCGCCATGGGACACATTGTCAATGAGCTCCATAAAGTTGGTCCAGTAACTCCATCTCACACACACAGTGTGTCAACAAACCATCACTGGGGGCTCAGAGGCTCTGTCCCAGGTGCAGGAAACCAACTTCAGGAAGGACCTTGCTGGACATAGTGTGTGAGAGCCAGTAAAGCATTTACTTTGTGGCCTGGCCTGGAGCCCTGTCTTCTCAGCACCAGTCCAACAGCTGATATTCAGATCCCAAGTCCTCCAGCCCCTCAGACAGTGTCCATCTCTCTAGGAAGGGCATGCGGACTTTTGCAGATGGATCTTTCTGATGACATGTCTCAGGACATTGGTGTGAGTAGATATTCTCTGTGGTGTTTGGGGCTGAAACATCATCTCTTCCAGGCCAATCATGACCTCCAGACAGCAAAATACAGGTGTGCTTCACTGTGATAATGTGACCACATGGTTCAGCACAACCAGGAAATTTTTGCTTTGTTTTTCCTTTTTTGGTGCTGTGAATTGAACCCAGGTACATTCTACATTCAAAAAAATCCCTCCCTCCTTTCATCTATTTTTATTTTTAAATAGGGTTTCTCTAAGTTGCTGGGGGTTTCACTAAGTTTCTGAGTCTGGTCTTGAAGCTGTAAACCTCCTGTCTCAGCCTCCTAAGTACTGGGATTACAGGTGTGCTCCACTGCCCCCGGCCACTCTCACCTTTTCAATCTATCATTTATGTATGTGCAAACACTTTATCATGTCACGTGGGTCTCTCAGGTTCTGCACATTTTTTAATGTTCTTCTTTCTTTTTTCATTCAGAAAGGGTAAAATCCAGAGTGCCCCTGGATTTAATCCCCGTTACCACCACAAAACAAAAACTACCTGATTTTATGTTTATGTCAAATAAGCCCAATGTCTGTGCTTCTTTGGGGATAGTTTCTATTAACTGATTTTTGCGTGTTGCTTTGCTTGTTTTTGGTTGTTTTGCTGTTTTTGTTCTGATGTGACTTGATTCCTTGAATATGAGAAGAAATTTCCTGTTTTTCCTCCATAAAATTTCCCTTTGAGATCTGAAGATTTGCAGGCATATAACTTGATAGTCCTGGAAATGAGATCCCTTCTGTAAGATTTCTTTGTTGTTGCTTTTCCTGTTGTAGTTATTACTATTGATGTTTCATTGTTTTATGGTTTTCTGGGATGAATCTGGAACTCTGAATTCTTTGCATCTGTGGCTGCTGATGTCTGTGCTCAATTACATCAGTGGTTAGCTAATTACTAGGCTGAGATTCCCTTAACTGCACAGAAGCAATGGATCTCTGAGGCCTTGCTGAAGGCTCTGTGTGTGTCAGACAAATGTCAACTCTCCATCAGTTTACAGCTCTACATTGTCCTCCACGTCATCCTTGGACAGATCTTCAGTTTCAGCCAGAGGAGAGAGCACAGGGCCTTCTACCTGCATCTGCTTCCTACCTACCTACCTACCTACACACACACACACACACACACACACACACACACACACACACACAAAGAGAGAGAGAGAGAGAGAGAGAGAGAGAGAGAGAGAGAGAGAGACTTGTGCATGCAAGTGGAATTCAAGATCCCCAGGAATACATCAGAGATCAACACCACCACCTCTGAACTTCCCACACCTCAACTTTTCCTTTCCAGTCATTTGGCCAGCCTCTTGCTGAGCCCATCCCTACTCATGGGCGCAGCTGTTTGAAATGGTGACGGAGCCATCTGCTTGCACTGATGAGCAAATTGAGGATGGAACGGTTTAAACAACACCAGCCTTGAGTCCACTAATCCACAGGTCTCTCTCCATGGTATTTAAAGTCATTTTATTTCCTATTTTCTTTCTAGCATCCACATATGAGAGAAAAAAATCTCACCCTTGACCTTCTGAAACTGGCTGATCTCATAAGCAGAATACTTTCTAATTCCATCCATTTTTCCCACAAATGATATAATTTTGTTCTTCTTTATGGCTGAGTAGAATTCCATTTTGTGTATATACCACATTTTCTTTATCCATTTATCTGTTGAAAGACACCAGGGTTGTTTCCATAGTTTGGATACTGTGAATTGTGTCGCTATAAACATGGGTATTCATTTTGATTCTTGAACAATGTTGCACTTCCCAGAATGCCCTTGGAGAGGCGCTGGTTTTGACAGTGCTGCAGGTCCTGGAGGAAGGGCGGGAGATTCTGGTCCCTTTGAACTGGACACACTTTTTGTTGTGAGTTGTCAACTGGATTCCATTGGACTTCAGGCACAGAGGTAGGACAGCAGTGGGGATTCTGTTGAGACTCTAGGTAATTTTGATCTTTTTTGAGGACTTTGTTTTTATGTCTTTATTTACCAGAAGACTGACATAGAGTTTCTGGAGGTGAATTTTAAAAATAATACTACCAGCAACTGTATTTTAATATAATCCACTCCTGTGGGGCCTGGGGTTTCTGTCCCAGTTCCCCATCTGTCTGTGTCACTGTGAGAAGCACTACTGTACCATATACTACAGTAATAGTCGGCCTCGTCCTCAGTCTGCAGCCCAGAGATGCTCAGAACACCCGCATTGGCCGAGGCGTCTTTGGATCCAGAGAAGCGGCTGGGGACCCCGGAGCCCTGGCCCTTATCTGAGTCTGAGTAGTAGTACAGGAGATACCGGGGAGGACTCCCTGGCTTCTGCTGGTACCAGGATATGTAGTAGTCACCAACACTGAAGCCACTACTCAGGGTGCAGGTGAGTCTGGCAGCTGCTCCAGGAGATGCAGAGAGGGAGGGCGGCTGAGTCGGCACAGGCTGGGAGAGGGAACCTGCAAACAGACAGGCATAGGAGCCGAGGTTGGGCAAGAACAACATTTCTCATGGATTCTGAGACTCAGTGGTTGATATGAAGTGGGAATCCAGACCTGCTGAAGGCTCTTCTTACCTGTGCAATGAGAGAGGAGCAGGAGGAGGAGAGGAGTCCAGGCCATGGTGGACACAGCCCCTGAGCCCCACAGTGGGGCTGGGCTGCCCCAGGCCTCCTTTTCTTCCCCACCCTCTGCAGAGGAGGGGCTGCCATGCAAATGTGTGTCCATCATGACCCCCAGCCCCTCCCTGAGCCCTGGCGCTGGAGCTCAGCTCTCACTGCAGACCCAGGAGGACTAAGGTTTGCTTTCCCCCTGGGGAAGCCCTGTGAGGAATCACCTGCTGAGACGAGACAATGGTCCCTGCCCAGTGGACTCAGGTGGGACAGAGAAGACAGTCACCGAGTGCCCATCAGTGAGCACAGGGCTGAACCCTAGGACTCCATGGAGTGAATGGTCCCAACTTCACAGCTCTGTAGAAATCACAGGGCAGTGTCACAGCACCCCTTGCTGGTCACAGGACAAACAGCACTTCTTGGTCCAGAGATGTGGGAGCCCAGCTGGTTTCTGTGACTCCGCAGGTGACTGAATCTATTCACACTTGTATGGTCTGAGTTCTAGACTGCAAGACCTGTGTGTACTTACTATAGTTTCTTACTTACACAGTGCTGATCTTTGTATTGTGCAAGTACATACATAAATAAAAATTTTAAATGTTGGTGCCTCAAGGTGGATGCTATAATGCTCATACACCTTCATTGATATACAATTTACAGTATACATACCTTCGATGTGCTTGACCTATTGTGAATTAATACATTCTAACCGTTCTCCTATAATTTTATTTGTATTTGGATCTTCATATTTTAGCGTATTTAATCTCAGTATTTGGTAGTGAAGGGAGCACAGTGGCTCCACCTACCCAATTCTTCCTTCCCAAGGCTTGTCTCAGAAAGCTCCTGTCATCTGCCTCCCAGATCCGTTCCTTTTGTTCTTCACCGACATTCACCTCCTCACAAAGCTCCTTCTTTCCTACCACCTTACATCTGCTTCTCAGAGGATCCAATCTCAAATACTCCTAGGATCAGGAGAAAATTTTTCCAAGGGAAAACTTGTTTCTTCTTTAGTTGATTGACATAAAAATTTCTCAAAATGTCATAGTAAGTTTTTCTAAAAATTTAAGAATTTGCTGGGCGTAGTGGTGCGTGCTTGTAATCCCAGTACTTGGGAGGCAGAGACCGGAGGATCCAGGTTCGCGGCCAGCCTCAGCTACTTAGTGAGGCCCTCCGCAACTTCTGGTTTCAAAATAAAGGATAAAAAATAGGGCTGCGGGTGTAACTCGGAGGTAGAATGCCCCTGGGTTCAATCCCTGGTACCTCAAAAAAAGAAAAAAAAATTTAAGAATTTAATATGTGAACATATGTGTATACGCATGTGTTCAAATAAATATAATATGTATGCGTATGTACAAACATATGCACTTAAGTATTCACGAATACATGTACACAGGTGCATTTATTTACCATATACGCCCCTCATTCACACACACACACACACACACACACACACACACACACACACATACAGAATAAGAGAAAGAAAATAAAAGAGCAATTCATCTCATGATTCTGAGGGAGTATTTTGCAGGTGTCAATTTGGATTAACTTAATATATCACAAACTGGTACTGTATGGAGCGCATCTCAAGGGGTCATGAAATCAAATGTACCATTTGATAACATTCTGCTATCACTCCATGCAGCTGAAGACACTGGGGACCATGTGCTGTTCGTCCTTCTGTGCAGCCACAGGGCCTGACCAGGGATCAGCATCCACTGGGCAGGAATCTCCCCTGGCCTGAACCTCCCAGGATGCATTGTGCACACAGCCTTCACTGGCCTCAATGGGAGGACCCGATTCCACCTGATGGCTTCTCTCGGCAGTGAGAGAAGTTTCCACAATTACCAGGCTGTGCCGGGCTTCAGAGCCTGGCAGGGACCTCCACTAAATTACCTTTTTGAGATTAGTACATTAACTAGACAAATCAGGTTGTGGTTATGTATTGAGGTGGGGTTCTTTGAAACTCAACATTCGTGAGATCTTTTTTGTATCATTTGCAATACTTAAATCACAATAACACAAAACTAGAAATTTTAAAATGTAAATAAAATCAACATAACATATCATGTAATGTTTTCTTTTGTCTAAATGTGCCTGTCTTCAAAATAAGAGTTTATAATATAATTTGTGATAGATACAGGAAAACATATACTAAAACTTTTTGTTACTGGATGTTGAACTCAGAGGCATTCTATCTCCAAGCTACACCCCAGCAGCTATATTTTGTTTTTTGTTTTGAAATAGGGTCTCACTAAGTTGCTGAGTCTGGCCTCAAACCTGCTATTCTTTTGTCTCAGCCTAGCAAGTACTTGGATTACAGACATGTACCACCAGGCCCAGCTCCAACTGAATTTCACTTAGCCCAGTGCTGAGTGCAATGGGGCCCTTCATGTGCAGGTGCAGCCTCCAGCCCTGCCCCTTTGCATCCTGCCTCTGGTGAAACAGCTCAGTGGGCGGGAGGAGACTGTTAGAAGCCAGTCCTGCATGGGATGGCTTTTAAAATGCAGATACTCAGGGAATCTACTGGAAATATGCTTAAAAGATATGCTTGTGAAACCCTGTGCAGCAATTGTCTGCAGTTTGGAATTCAGTCATTGTTCTTGGTATTGGCTTGGAATTTTCAAACCTGTTTCTGAATGTTTGGGAGGTTTTCAACTGCAATTTGCAAGTAACTGAGTCATGAACTGCTACCCTGAATGCATTTGAAACATATATTCCCAAAACTAATTTCATAAGAATAAAAGTTAAGTTGCAGCCAGGGGTGGTGGCACAGGTACTGTAATCCCAGTACTTGGGAGGTTGAAACAGGAGGATTGCTAGTTCAAGGTCAGCCTCAGCTATTTAGCAAGACCCTGTTTCAAAATAAAAAAATAAAAAAGGATAGGGGTGCAGTTAAGAGATAGAAGTCACTGGGTTCAATCCCCAGTATGCCCCTCCTCCCCCAAAAAACATAATGCTGCTTCCAAGCAATAATGTCAATCAACGTCTGATAGCTAGTTAATAACAGATTCTGGGCATCAACACATTTTCTAATTCAAGAGGTGGAATCGGGAATTGCTTTTTTAACTAGTTCCCAGTTAATGCTCCATTTCAAAATGGAATTAAGAATTTATTTACCTCCATAGTAAATGTTAGTTTTTGAAAACAGGAGTCTTAAAGTTAGGAGAGGGTCTCTGCGTGTCCATGTTGGCGCACATATTTTGCAGGGGAGCCCCTCCTCATTTCCACGGGCAGAGAGGCAGAGAGGGACAGGACAGGAGGACCACACTGGGAGATGGGCACACCCTGGCAGAGACAGAGCGAGGCACATGGCTGTGAACCATGGATAAGGACAAGGGCCCACGCAGCCTCAATTCCCCATCATGGTGTGGACCATTTCTTGTCTCTGTCCTGCCTCTGAGCACTGAGCCATCTGTCCACATGAACAGGTTTCTGTTGCACTTCCCCATGGTTTAGAGCACTGTGCGCGTGCCATCACTCCTATACAGAGAACAGTAGTAATCGGCCTCATCCTCGGCCAGCGCCCCTGTGATGGTGAGGGCGGCTTTGCCTCCAAGGATGGAGCCAGAGAAGCGATCAGGGACCCCAGAGGGCCGGTTGTTTGTCTGGTACATGACCATGTGTGGAGCACGGCCTGGCGTCTGCTGGTGCCAGCCGGGGTAGTTTCCTGTAGAGACTGCCCCAGAGCCAAGGCCACAGGTGATTGTCACTGTCCCTCCTGGGGACACCGACAGTGAGGGCTCCTGGGTCACCACAGTCTGAGAATATACCCCTAAAACCAACGAGAGACACAATTATTGTTATGAAGAGTCACCCTGACACCCTGCTCATGTAGCTCCCCAAGGACGCAGGGTCCCTTCCCCTAACCTGAGCCGTAAGCGAGGAGCCCGAGAAGAACCGTCATGCAGGCCATGGTGGGGACCGTCACGGGGACCAGTGTCCTCAGGCTCCTCCACTGGAGTTAGGCGTCCTGGGGCCTTTTCATGCCTCCCAGCCCCACGGGGAGGGGAAGGTTCTTCATGTAAATCAGCTTCCTCTCTCCTCCTGCCCCAGTGCTCACCCTATGTCCACTGGAGAGATCTTGAGAGGGGCAGATGCTGGGACCTCAGGCCAGTACTGCAGGGGACTGAGACACTGAGGGAGGGTGATGCCTGTCACCAGGTCAGCTCCCACACACCTGGAAGTCAGCTCAGTGTCATCTCTGGAAAACCTGAGGACAGAGGATGAGAAGGGTGGACCCTCCACCTCCTACCTGGCTCGTCTAGTTTACAGCAAGCCCACCCCCATCTGCTGGAGAGTTCTTCCCTCACCATGAAATGAACATTGCCCCTCTCTGTGGGTAACTCTCAGGCCCCTCGGCCCCAATGAAGACCCTCTATGACCTCACAGAGCTGGGCCTGGGGGAGGGGCTTTCTCACCACTTCCAGAGACATGGGGTCTCCCACTGACTCAGTCCTGGGAACTGTCTGACAGGTGAGTGGGGGCCCAGGGCTGGGGGTACAGACTGAGAACAGCCCCTCCAGGCTGGGGTGACGCCTGCCTCTGTGCTAAGAAGCCATCCGTCACATGGGGCAGCTTCAATGGAACTCAAGAGTCAGAGAGAGAGTATATTTCACCCAGTATAAAAAAAAAATAGGGAAACGCGTGCTTCATAATTGGAAATAAATCTAAGAGCCTTTCTGAACAAGGCAGTGTGAACCTCCTGGGCCATTTAAAGCATGATTTCCCCATCAGTCTCCTCTGGATCCGGAGGATCCGCTGAGCAGGTAGATGGGAAGATGTGGGAGTTCCAGACAGAAAACTTTTTTACTTCCATTGTGACTTAAGATTTTCTTTTTTTTTTTTTTTTTGCGGTACCGG
>PVJS01059677.1:0-11451 GCA_004027185.1 Glis glis
CTACACCCCCGGCCCTATTTTTTTATACTTTATTTTGAAACCGGGTCTCACGAAGTTGCGGAGGGCCTCACTAGGTAGAGAGAGAGAGAGAGACAAAGACAGGGAGAGAGAGAGAGAGAGAGAGAGAGAGAGAGAGCGCGCGCGCGAGAGAGAGAGAGCTGAGGCTGGCCGCGAACCCAGATCCTCCGGTCTCTGCCTCCCAAAGTACTGGGATTACGAGCGTGCGCCACCATGCCCGGCCAATTCCCCGTATATATATATTTCATATCATAGGGCATGGTGGTGCACACCTATAATGCCAGTACTTTGGAGGCTGAAGCAAGAGGATTGTAGGTTCAAGGACAACTTTAGCAACCTAGTGAGATGTTGTTTCAAAACAAAAAAAAAGGCTGGGGTTGTAGCTTGGAGGTAGAATGCCCCTGGGTTCAATCCCAGTACTACATAAAAGAAAATGTATCTATTATCTCTTTCTGGCATGGTGCAAGCCCAACCTATTACCTTTTTTTTTTTTTTAACAAACTAGCTAAGAACAGTTTTAACATTTTTAAGTGGTTGGGACAAAAGCTCCTAACATAAACAAAAGTTCCTAACATGAAAATTAGATGAAATTCTAATTTCAGTGCCCATAAGTTTTAACACAGTGACATGAATTCATGTATCATTTATGACACACTGTACAAGAGCAGAGCCTAGTAGTTGTGACTGAAACCATATAGCCTACAAAGTTTAAAATAGCTACTATTTGGCCCCTTACAGAAAAAGCTTTATCAATCCCCATTCTAGGAATCTTCAGAGTTATACTGACCAACATGGTAGTGAGTAGCCACATACAGACACTGAGCCATTTGTGTGACTAGCCTAACCTGATTTTGAAGATTTAACAGGGAGAAAATTTCTTATTAAAATTTCTAAAATTTCTCATTAATAAGCTAGTTATATACTGATTATATTTTAAATGATTTTTAGATATAATGGGGTTAAAATAGTCCATTAATAGTAAGTAATTCAAATTAAATTCACCCAGTTTTACATTTTACCTTGTGGGTATTAATTTTAAATTACACATAGCATATACTATATTCTACTAGATAATGCTGTTCTAAATGAGCTATCAGCCAGCCATGAGATAGATAACTGAGCAAACCAGGCTAAAAATGACTTTGTTCAACAACGAATACCTTTAATTGACAAAGTAAGAATAAAATGTGGATTCAGTCCTGAGATAATGGAGGAGACGACACCTGATAAAGAGCACCTGCTCTGCCAACCGTGGAAAGCCTACATCTATGCAAACCCCCAACCCTTGCCCTCATTCCCCTTTCTATAAAATCTCAAATGTCACTGTCAACCCCTGGAAGGCAAGGCTAAGGACATAGGTCCCCTGTCTTCCTGGTGTAGCTATACTGATTAAAGTTCCTTTTAGGCTTTTCACAAAAATAAATGAATAATGTGGTGTCAGTTTTGACAAATTATGATTTTAATAAATTTTCTATTTTATTCAAGTTTTCAAATTTATTTGCATTGAATTGTCTACATGGTTTCAAAGTTGTTTTGATACATCTTTAAAGATCACATAAGTAGGGTGCAGTGGCGCATGCCTGTAATCCCAGTACTTGGGAGGCTGAGACAGGAGGATGGCAGGTTTGCAATCAGCCTTAGCAACTTAATGAGGTCCTCTGCAACTTAGTGAGATCCTGTTTTAAAATAAATAAAATAGGGCTGGGGGTATAGCTCAGAGGTAGAATGCCTCTGGGTTCAATCCCCAGTAACAAACACACACACACACACATATACACACACATACATATACATACACGCACACACAGACACACGTATGTATATGTATGTGTGTGTATATATATATATATATATATATATATATATATCTCCAGTGTTACTTAATGTACTCTATAACACTAACCCATTAAGTCCCAAGTTTTCAATTCTGCAAACACAATAAATATTATTTCAGTCACCATAAATGATGCATTTGTGACTTAATTTTACAGATGTTCCACATCTGGGACAATGGGACAAAAAGGATTAAAAAAGGAGTACCTCTTAATTCGCTTTATGAAGCTTATTATTATTGTTGTTGTTTTGGTACTGGGGATTAAACCCAGGGGCATTCTACCTCTGAATTACACCCCTAGTCCTTTTTATTTTGAAATGCGAGAGCCTCGCTTAAGTTGTTGTGGCTGGTCTAGAACCTGTGATCCTCCTGTTTCAGCCTCCTAAGTACTGAGATTACAGGTGTGCACCACCACATCTGACACATGAAGTAGTATTTTTTTGTGTGTGTGGGGTACCGGGGATTGAACCCAGGGGCGTTCTACCTCCGAGCTACACCCCCGGCACTATTTTTTATCCTTTTACTGAAACCGGGTCTCACAAAGTTGCGGAGGGCCTCACTAAGTAGCTGAGGCTGGCCGCGAACCTGGATCCTCCGGTCTCCACCTCCCAAGTACTGGGATTACAAGCATGCGCCACCACGCCCGGCATGAAATAGTATTTTGATATCAAAATTTGACAAAAACTGCGCACACACATACACAGTGAGCCACGTCAACGATACATATTGATAAAAATCCTAATAGAAAATTTCATTCACAAAACATAATACATTATGTCCAAGAGCTTTCACAGATACTAGTTTCAAGTTTAGTGAATGATAATAGAGCATCTGATAGCAAACCATAGAATACCTAGGACTAAACTTACTAACAAAAATGTAAAACTCTATGAGAAACTTTAAAGTACTCATGAACAACACTAAAGTAGACTTTAACAGATGTAAAGATACACTATGCCTTGAATAAGAATACTTAATGCCATAAAGATATTAATTTTCCATAAGTAAATTAAAAAATTTAACCTTATCTTCTGGAAGTGGATAAGCTGATTCTAATGTTCATATTTAAAAAAGCAAGTAAGCAATAATAAAAATTCAAAGAAGAGCAATAGGTGTTATCAGCCTGCCAAATATTAAAATATACCATAAAGCCTCAAGTAATAATTTTGTTGTGTACCATCAGTAATCAGTACATTTTTAACAATGAGAAAAGGATTAAGTACATGAATAAAGGGAATCAGGGGAAAAAGAAAAGAAATAGGGCCACAGTGGGTACTGCTATTAGAGGTCAACTATAAATGTGGACATCTTTCATCAAATTCTAAAGTAAAATCTGGGACCTAGGAAACCTTACTACAAAGTTAACTGAGGAGAACCAACTTAGTACTTCTGTATATCCCTCCTTCCAAAGATTCTGACGTTGAAGAGTATTAACAACTTTTCCAGTCAGAATATAAATCAGGTTTAGCCAAAGTCAGATATGCATAAGTATAGTTATAGAAATCTACACAAGTGATAAAATGACATAAAACTATACACACACACTTCATCAATGTCATGTTACTGGTTTTGATAGCATACTATAATTAATGAAACGTAGCCATTAGAGGAAACTAAATAAATCAGTATGGGGAATTTCTCTATTCCTTACAACTTCATAATAATCTATACTTATTTCAAAATAAAGGATAAAAAGAAAAAAGTCATCCAACCTATTTTACTCCACACTCGACTATAGGAAAGGTTAAAATCAGAGTTGATTCTAATTTAATAATGAATACAAACAACTACATTCGAATTACTAGGCATTTGACTCACTTGGCTTCCCATTGTAAAAAAAAATTATATGCTGACAACTTTTATCAAGTTTGAGATTTTTATTTAACCGTCATTGCAAATAATAAGCAGAAACAAGCCGGGCGTGGTGGCGCAAGCTTGTAATCCCAGTACTTTGGGAGGCGGAGACTGGAGGATCCAGGTTCGCGGCCAGCCTCAGCGCGCATGTGCGCGCGACTGATCGATGGATCGATCGATCTATCTCTCTCTCTCTCTCTCTACCTAGTGAGGCCCTCCGCAACTTCGTGAGACCCAGTTTCAAAAATAAACCATTAAAAAATAGGGCCTGGGGTGTAGCGCGGAGGTAGAACGACCCTGCGTTCAATCCCCCATACCGCCAAAAAAAAAAAAAAAAGCAGAAACAATTCATTAATCAATACCCTTGCCATATAATCTATTACTGTTGATCTCAATGGGAGGTTTCAAAAGGGAACAAAATATTACCAATCAGTAAATGGAAAATGAAACATTCTAAACACTTTTAACAGTCAAAATGGTAATTTATAAAGACTCACCTATATGTGGTTGCTGAGCAGCTGCTAATGCATATTGCTGCTGTTGAGCTGCAGTTAACTGCTGAACGGTTAGTGCATTAGTCCTCTGAAAGAGCTATCAGGGAAAATATTTAATATAAAGATTAACATAAAAACATTTCATGGGGGGGACTGTTGAGGACTGAACCCAGGATCAGGCACATGTTGAGCAAGCACTCTACCATTGAGCTAAATCCCTTGGCCAACATTTCACTTCTAATTGGAAGGCTGTGAATAAAGCATGTCCTCAACTACGAAGACATTTTAGTCAATAAAACATTAAGTGTTCAAGAGCCCCTTCATGCCAGTGCCTAATATCACATCAGTCTACACCAGTACACAGTTAAGATGACTTTCTTAACTAAGAAGCATGCTAGTCAGGTGCTGTGGCACATGCCTGTAAGCCCAGCTACTCAGGAGGCTGAGGCAGAAGGATCAAGGCCAGCCTGAGCAACTTCGCAAGACACTGAAAAACTCTTAAAAAAGGACTGGGGATGTAGCTCACTGGTAGTATTCCTGGATTCAATACCCAATACAGAAAGAAAAAAAAAAAACATGCTTTACCTGCTGCTGGGAATTGTAGTCAAAAAGGCCTACAGTAGCTCCTGAAGAGTCCATGGGTACCTGGTTACCAGGATAGTCAAACTGTAAGGAATCTAGACCAACTTGTTCCATGGCATCCAGATTCTGAGTTTCGGGATTTGTAAATTCTTCAACAAGTGGTTTATTAGCTGTGGGATTAGGAAGAGGACCCAATCCTTCTGGGGGATTAGTATTGGGGCCGAGGCGCTCAACTACTTCAGTTGGAGAGGCTTGACGACTTCCAGGAGTACGACTGAAGAGAGAAAACAGAAAAGCATTATGAATAAAAGTAACATGTCAAAAGGGAAAATGGGAAAGCATGAAAATCATGGAAAAATGATAATAAAATACATACAATGAATAAGGCATACTGGGTAAAAAATAATTCTACTTTATCACATTTTTTTCTATTTAATGTAACTTCTTAAAGAGGTGACGTTGAGCCGGGTGTGGTGGCACACGCTTGTAATCCCAGTCCTTGGGAAGCTGAGACAGAAGGATCGCGGGTTCCCAGCCGGCCTCAGCTACTTAGTGAGGCCCTCCACAACTTAGTGAGACCCTGTTTCAAAATAAAGAATAAAAAATAGGGCTGAGGGTGTAGCCTGGAGGTAGAATGCCCCTGGGTTCAATCCCCAATACCGTAAAAAAAAAAAGGAAATAGTTAAGAGGTCACACTTTTGCAGTATTATTAATGATCACTCTCCTCAATTTGAATAGCATAATTCAATTTTACAGATAAGAACAACTCTCCAGTATTACAATTTATGCCTATACTACATGAAACCTTTGCCTCGAATCATACACAAAAACAAATGGCAACTATGAAAAGTAAACTCTGTGTGTGTGTGTACGTGTGCGTGTGCGTGTGTACTGGGGATTGAACCCAGGGGCATTCTGCCTTTTGAGCTACACCCACAGACCCACTTTTATTTTTTGTTTTGAAACAAGGCCTCATTAGGTTGCTGAAGCTGTCTTTGAACCTGAGATTCTCCTGTCTCAGTCTCCCAAATACTGGGATTACAGGTGTGCACCATCACGCCCAGCTAAAGCAGATTATTAAGTAGCAAATATAGGAAGGCTTAAAACCAAAACCCACCCATCATACTACTGTCCTGTTGACCAGCACATAAATTTGCCAAAGCATCTTAATAATATTTACAGAAAAATAAACTGACTGTAGATCATTATATTCTTTATGATTCAAGGGAGTAAAACGTGGATAAAACAGAAAATGGCACTAAACTAAGGCAAGGTTGACTCCTGACTCTTTTAAGTATGATTTCTGAGCAAATCATTTCCTCTTTCAGGCCTGTTTTCTTACTGGGGCTAAATAGTTATAACTCATAAGAACAAAAGAAACTAATATAACAGCCCTCCATGACAGCTCTCCAAAGACCATCTGTATCATACTAAATTGTTTCAGATTAAGCCATTCTAAAGAAATGTAGCTGGGTGTGCTGGTGCACGCTTGTAATCCCAGTACTTGGGAGCCAGAGACCGGAGGATCCAGGTTCGCAGCCCGCCTCAGCTACTTAGTGAGGCCCTCTGCAACTTTGTGAGACCCGGTTTAGGGCCGGGGGTGTAGCTCGGAGGTAAAATGCCCCTGGGGTTCAATACCCGGTACCACAAAAAGAAAAGAAAAGAAAAGAAATGTAAAATCCTTATCTTCCATAGCAGGAAGAGAATAAACAAACCTGGAGAGGTAAATAATGATAATAAAATCATGACATCTAGCTAAATTAAAAAAAATAAATGTAAATGTATAACATTTATCAAAAGTATACATAGCATGAAAAATATTATTCCACACTAAAAAGCAAGCAAGCTTTTTCTACTGTACTATGGCCTCAATTTTCTCAAGAAATTTATAACACTGGAATAAATTTTAATCATTTGGCTTATCTCTTTTCATTAACATTCTTCAGTCTAAACTTTATTTTTACCCTTATTTCTTTTCTTTTTTTTTTGGTAATGGAAATTGAACCCAGGGGCATTTTACCTCTGATCTACACTCCGAGTTCTTTTTATTTTATTATTTATTTATTTTTATTTTCGTGGTGGTAGGGATTGAACTCAGGGGCATTCTACCTCTGAGCTACACCTCCAGTCCTATTTTTTATTCTTTATTTTGAAACAGTCTCACCTGCAATCCTCATGTCTCAGCCTCACAAGTACTGGGATTACAAGCGCATACCACCACAACCAGCTCTTATTTTTTATTTTGAAACAGGGTCTCACCTAAGTTGCTGAGACTGACCTCGAACCTATGATCCTTCAGTCTCAGCCTCCCAAGTACCAGGATTACAGGTGTGAGCCACCACATCCGGCTACATAAAATATTTTATATAGGATCATTTCCCTTACAAAAAGAACGTTTACTATGCCGAGTAACTATACATTCATAATATATTCAAACACAGATATATTAAGTTAATGGCTGTAAGTATTTTACCTGGTGTTTAATGCTAATTGTTACAGCCATCTAACTCCATCCCTAACTTTAGGCGCTCCATATTGGCAAACATTTGCCAATAAGCACAGAGTAGTTTGTAAAGCAATTCCTAATTATTAAAACTTCTCCAAGCCGGGCATGGTGGCACGTGCTTGTAATCCCAGTTCTTGGGACACTATTTCAAAATAAAGAGTAAAATAGGGCTGAGGGTGTAAATCAGAGGTAGAATGTACCTGGGTTCAATCCCCAGTAACACAAAAAACAAAAACCAAACAAACAAAAACGTGTTTTCCAGATACTATGAACACATATTTTATTTAAAAAATAAATCACTGTTCTTACAATGTAAGAAGATTTCAAACACATTTTCCCTTTAGTCATACCTATCTTGGATGGAAACATTTCAAAAGTTCATTTTTCACTTGGCACATACGAGAAGAAAAAAAACTGCAAAGATTTTCTTTAGAATCAACCAAGAGAAGAAAAGAGAGAAGAAAGCCTCCTATACCTTCACTCATTTCAGTTCTACTCCAGGAATGTATATTGAATATATATCAGTTAACATACATATTAATGATATGCTGACATAGAGATGGACCACATGGCCATAGCTGTTCTTTTGCAACATTTTTATTGTTAGGTAGTGATTAATATTGTACCTAAAATAATTAGTAATTTTAAACATATATCTAATGGAATAAAATTAGAATGCTAATAAAGTTCATATTAATATTTTATGGGGAGAAGTAAAACTTTTCACACAAATTAACTCATATATAGCAAAGCAGAGAACACAGAAGAAAAAAAATCATTGGGTTATCTGTGGTGCTTTTTCTTGCTATAGTTAATGGTGTATTAACACTTTAATTATAAATGTATAATCTGGGGTTTATAATAAACTGAGTTTTTCTTTTCTTTTTTGTTTCTGACACTGGGGATTAAACTCAGGAGCACTCTATTGCCCAGCTATACCCTCAGCCCTTTTTATTATGAAACAGGGTCATGCTAAGTTGCTGAGGCTGGCCTCAAACCTGTGATCCTTCCTGTTTTAGCGTCCATGCCTAGCTCAACAGTTTAAAATCATGCCGTCAACTAATAAACTTAAGATAATAGAGAAGAGCAAAATCAAAATAAGGTTCTAAAACAAACTGAAGACCATTAAATTTATTTCTTGTCAAAAAAGGTTTATAGGTTTTGGATGCTTTTTTGCACGGAGAACGTATAGAAATGCAACTGTAGAGAAGCATCGTTATTCTGCTTTGGTAATTAAAAGCAGTTAAGTATAAAAGTATACAACCCACCATGTACCTTTTCTTTTTTTTTTTTTTCTTGCGGTACCAGGGATTGAACCCAGGGGCATTCTACCTCTGAGCTACACCCCCGGCCCTATTTTTTATACTTTATTTTGAAACCGGGTCTCACGAAGTTGCAGAGGCCTCACTAAGTAGCTGAGGCCGGCCAGGAAGCCGGATCCTCCAGTCTCAGCCTCCCAAGTAATGGGATTACAAGTGTGCGCCACCACGCCCAGCTCAACCCACCATGTACCTAAACTCTGTTTTATAAAATTTCATGGTTCACAAGATCTAAAAAGAAACTGCTAATTTTCAGGTAAAGGCTCTAGAGGATCTGACTTTTTTTTGGGGGGGGGCAGTACTGAGGATTGAACCCAGGGGCGTTCTACCCCCAAGCTATACCCCCAGCCGTATTTTGTATTCTTTATTTTGAAACAAGGTCTTGCTAAGTTGCAGAGGGCCTCACTAAGTAGCTGAGGCTGGCTGTGAACCTGTGATCATCCTCCTGTCTCAGTCTCCCAAGTACTGGGATTACAAGCGTATGCCACCACGCCTGGCAAGGATCTGACTTTTAAAGTGTAAAAGTACAGGAATCAGTAGATAAATGTACACTGCCTAATCTAGAACCAAAGGTTAAAAGAACATAAAATATTTAATACACTAAAGAGACAAGTAGAGCCAAATGTGCTGAGCATGCCTGTAATCCCTACTACTCTGGAGGCTGAGCAGGAGGATCTCAAGTTCAACACCAGCCTGGACAACTATGTGAGATCCGGTCTCAAAATAAAATTTTATTTTTACCATCATCATCATCATCATCATCATCATCATCATCATTATTTTAGTACTGGGGATTGAACCCAGAGGCATTCTACCTCCGAGCAATACTCCCACCCTTATTTTATTTTATTTTTATTTCAAAACAGGGTCTCGCTAGGTTGATGAGAGAGTCTCATTACTTGCTGAGGCTGTCTTGAACCTGTGATCCTCCTGTCTCAACCTCCCAAGTACTGGGATTACAGGTGTGTACCACCATGCCTGGCTTCTCAAAGTCAAATTTTAAAAAAGACAGGGGGTGTAGCTCAGTGGTAGAACACTTGCCTAACATGTGTGAAGCCTTGAGTTCAATCCCCAGTATTTGAACAAAATAATAAAAAAGTAAGTAAAGAGAGAGAGAGAAAAAAACATGCATGTGCATGCACAAGAGACATACACAACTCAAAAGGTATAAATTTAAAGAACTAAAGCTGGGCTTGGAGGTACATGCCTGTAATCCCAGTACTTGGGAGGCTGAGACAGGAGGATCACAGGTTCGTGGCCAGCCTCAGCAACTTACTGAGACTCTGTTTCAAAAAAAATAAATAAAAAATAGGGCTGGGGTGTAGTTCAGAGGTAGGATGTCCCTGGGTTCAATCTCCAGTACCACCAAAAAAACAAAAAACAAAAAAACAAAATCCAAAAAGAGTGAGAGCTTAAACTATCCTTTTGAGGTCTTTAATGTTTTGTACAAATTCAAAGTATCAGAAGAAAGGCCACTAAACTAATTCTGTCTCCTCATTTCTAAAACCAAAAATTAAACGGAGGTAGCAGAAATAGAGGGATAGAAAAGAAAAATTCCATTGAAAGGTGATCAAATATAACTCACGAGAAAGAAAAAAAATCATAGATTAAACCTACAATTCACTAACTTTTATTAGAGTGAAAAGTTCAAAATTTAGAGTATCATATTAACAGAAAAGTAATAGCAGCTTCTAACATTAGTCCTTCAACTGAATATACTGTTTTGGACACTATTTTGAAGATTTCTTTTTAGTTGCTCATAATTATTAACTAATTTTCCTAACTGTTTTTTTAAAAAAAGAGCCAGGCACATGCTTGTCATCCCAGTACTTGGGAGGCTGACAGGAGGATCGCAGGTTCGTGGCCAGCCTCAGATACTTAGTGAGGCCCTCCACAACTTAGTGAGATCCTGTTTCAAAATAAACAATAAAATAGAGCTGAGGGTGTAGCTCAGAGTTAGAATGCCCCTGGGTTCAATCCCTAGTACCACACACACACACACAAAAACCAACCAAAAAACTCATCCAATGTTTAACACAAGGTACAAATGAAATAAAGTAAACCTAAATTGGAAAAATGTCTAAATCAGTCACATCAACTAAATTGTAATAAACCCTAAAAAGATATGCTTTTCTTCTCAAGAAAGTTAAAATCTTACTTAAAATCTTTGCAATCGGCATCCATTCCATTTGGCAAACCTCTGCCATTTATTTTAGAATCATCATCATCTCCTTGTTTAAGATCTCTGTTTTGGTCCTCCTCAAATGGAGAAGCCTTGCCTTTTTGATCTCCTTTCTCAGGTCCATCTGTTTCAGCATCTCTAGTGCCCTGAGGAAAAAGAACCTGTTTGATTCTGAATACATAATAGAACACAAAAAAATGGCACCATATGGTGACCTAAAACTATACTATCATGCACATAAACAATAAGCATTGAATATTATTTTAAGTTCATCGTCAACTAATTTAGCAAAGGCCAAAAAATTGAGTACAAACTAGTGATTTATAACAGAAGTCCTAAGGCAACCTTAGCTATGGTGGTGCTGGAAAAGCAGTTAACACCACAAACCAGATTAAAATATCTAATGGATAGACAACTTTATTTAGTTATAGTTACTTCCAGATCAAGTACTATCAGGAATAAGCAATTTTACTTTGCAAAATATATTTTTAAATTAATACAGTTTGATTTTTGTACCCTGGTTATAATAAGATCATAAGTATTTCCAGTGGTTCTATCATTTCATATATTTACCGTGTGTATATATATATATATATATACTTATACATATACATATATATATATACACACACACACATATATATATATATGTGGTGAGGAAA
>PVJS01059678.1:0-11450 GCA_004027185.1 Glis glis
CCAATTACAAAACAAGAAGGGTCATATGTTTTTCATTAATATGTGCAACCTAGGGAGTAGTGGGGACACACAACAGACTCCAGTTGATGATGGAGAACCCTCAGTGGGGCAAGGGAAGTGGTACAAGAGAAAGGGAAGGGCAAAAAGAAGTGAATCAGTGGAATTACTATCATAAACAATATGTACATGTGAAAATATACCAACATCATTCTCGGTATTTCATATGGGTGGGGGGAGGGGGGACACTAAGAGCTGTGTGCATGTATGTTAACATCAAACAGATATTCATTGTGATGTGAGACTACAATGCACCAATTAAAGCATGTTAAAAAATAACATAAAACATGTAAAAGAGATAAGAATTGTTATCACTGATATGGTTTGGATGAATGTCCCTCAAAGGTCCATGTGTTAAAGGATTGGTCACCAGGATGGTGATATTGGGAAGTTCTATGAACCTTAGTAGATGAGGTCCAGTGGGAAATCTTTAAGTCACTGGGGACATGCATTCGAAGGTGACTCTTGGATCCTGCCCCTTTTCTGTATCTCTTTGTTTCCTTACTGATGAAGTGAACAGTTTTCTCTGTCATATGGTGTTGTCATGATATGCTGCCTCATCAGAGACCTAAAGCAATGAGGCCACTTGATCATGGACTGGAATCTCTAAAATAGTGAGCCAAAATAAACCTTTTCTCTTTATAAGTCTCTTTCTTGTTCCAGGTACTTTTTATAGTGATGGAAAACTGACTAATATAATTACCTCATCATTCAAAATCTATGCATGCATGTATAAATTGATAAAACCCCAGCATAACTCAGGTACAGATTTATAAACAGTAAATCTTAAACTTAGTCAAATCTAATAAAAAGACAGTACTATACTGTTGATGTCTTTTACCTAATTTCAAAACAATAGTTGGTGATCTATCATCTACCTAATATTTTATGATTATTCTTCCTGCTGTTCCTAGAAAAATATGTATGTATGTGTATAAAAATATATTTACCAAAGTCACAACATTTGTGATTACCAAGAAAAAAAACTAGATGTTGAAATTAAAATTTGGTGTCATTACATTATATTCCACTTTTAATTCTAATTCTTTAGCCTGATATCAGATAGATCTTTTCTAGCACTGTAGTTTATCAATATCCAAAGTAAAGACCATCACAGAATGATATGGCTGGTTTTATTTACAGGTAGGTTCTATTGGTGGCTCTGTTTTTTCAATGAGAAACCATTGGCTTTGCTTTTGTGAGCACAATATCACAAAACTCGCTTTCCTAACAGTATCCAACCAAGATATTGTAATGATAATCCTTTCTTTCAAGAAAAGTCTTTAACTGACAAGCCAGGCCATCCACTGCTACCCTGTTGGATCTTTACGTGGCTAAAACTTGCCTTTAAGCTGCTGCAGACATCTCTTTAATCTTATAATGGTTTAGAATTGTCCCACTGGACTCTGTTTTCAGACTTTTCACTGGAAGAGAAATCCATACTGAGTCCCTTATTTTATTATCCTATTTGGCTGGATAGATCAAAGATTTAAAAATAATAAGGCCAGGATTTCTTTTACTTTATATAATGACACAATTCTTCCAGAGTTTCTATGATTTCAAAACCTGCAGAGATTAGAACACTCTTACTTTATATTTGGCATTGTGCAAATTTAAATCCCTGTTGTCCCCATTTTAATATTTGAGATATAAATTTTTAAAAGTGGAAGGATAGCTATAAACCTAACATTTTATAAATACTACAAGCAAATAATGATTAAAATCAAATATCAATAAAAGATCATAGTTTTATGAAAAAAATCACAGCTTTTACTATCTTTTTCCTTATTACTGATTTTCTTCCCCCTGCAAACATACCAGACTCACACAATTGAGTCACATCTTAGGGCCTTTTACTTCATTATTTTATCTTCTCTTTTCTGTTCCTTTTATTAAATCAGCAGCAGAGGTCTGTTTGCAGCCCCCCTGCTTGGCGCTGCTGCAGGCATTTAAACCTTAGCAAGTTCAAAGAAAACAAGAGTTACAAGGAGAAGCCTTAGATTTATATAGAATCTTTTGAAGAGCTCAAAGTGTGAGAAGCTTTGCATGGTCAGGGTTAAGGTTACAAAGGGTAGAACATGGCACCTCTGTACTGTTGCCGGCCTCTCATCCTTCAACAGGATTCCAAAAACACCTTACTGAAAATGTTAGGTACAGGATCAGTCGAGTTCCCATTACGAAACAGATTTCCACTCAGATTTTTTAAGTACCTTTTAACTGAAAATATTTACAGAAGTAAGGGCAGGGTGAAGGAAGGATTAAAGGAAGTGACCAGGGGCACTGAGGCACACGGACACTTGTGCTTTTACTGATCTTACACCATAAAAGACAAAGGAGGGAATCATGCTACTGAAGCCCAGGGAGAGTGGGAGCCATGGAAGGAGAGCGGCCCACAGGTGCTCCAGAGGTAAGTGACTGGGCACAGGTGGAGAATTCTGCGACAGGTAAGGACTTAGTCTCCTCCTTTCCTCTTCTGTCTGTGGCCTCCCCTTAGTCCAACGACCTGGAAAGCAACCCAAAGCAGGTCTGAGAGACATAGTCTGTACAGGTTAGCCTACTGGGGCACAAAGAAGGGTGTGGAATGATCAGAATTAGTGCAGGAGGACAAAGGACAGCCATGGCTTCTGCCATTTTATCCCTCCCTCCCTTTGCTCAAATTAAAAACAAAACAAAACAAAAACTTATATTCAAAAAAAGAGAGGTAGAAGTCTAATAATTTCTCTTATTGAGGGATTATGTCCATTAAGACATATTGCCACTAAAATATATATAATAAAATTAGCTATCTCCAGTGATGTGTACAGAGGCTGTTTCTTGAAGAAAACAGGTTGTACCTTGCACATAATCTGACTGTGATAAAATAATGTGAAGGTCTTTATTGAAGGAAAGACTTCATCTGACACAGAAGGAAGGCTGGGAATGAAGGTATGCATCGTCATCAACATCTGGACAACATCAGGTTGGAAAGGGTGATGCAAGTAGGCAAATATTAATTGCTGCAAGCTGTACATAGCTGCTAGGATATGAGGTAATACTTAATAAATGGACGATAAGACCCTATATAGAAGTGAATGAGCTATACACCTTCCATTTTGCTTAATTATATTTTTTTCATGCTTCCTTCCATTTTCTATATTGGGGTAGATATTCTTTGAAATCAAATTTCCTATACACCATCCAAAATAGTATCTTTTAATTGACTGAGCATGTTACATGCAATAGAACCATTTCAATGTATCATTTCTTGAATCTTTCACACTCATTTTTTTCAGTATTACAGAGATGACAGTAGTTCTTCAACTTTATTCATCATAGTCTATTATTGAACCCAGATTTAAATTAACTAATAAAAATTGTCTAACCCAAGAACTTATCCCAATGTATTAAATTACAAATGTCAAATTCAGGGTCCCAAATTTAGTTTTTTTTTCCTCTGGATCAGATTGGAGCTAAATTTTCCTATCCCATCTGAACCCAGTGATGGGTAGTGAAGGTGGTTTTTGAAGAAAATAGGTTTCTTCTCACATAGAATCTGAATATGGTAAAGTCAAATAAGTTCTGAAGGAAAGATTTCTCATCAGTCACAGGAGGATGGGCTGGAGAATGTAGGTATTCATTTTAATCAACATTTAGCCAAATATCAATAGCCTATATCTCACAGCTTTACTTCCTCTCTATGAAGCTTAGCATGTAATGGGTATGGCAGCTCTACAATCTGCAGAGTAAGATTTTCATTTTTTTAGGATTTATTAAAGAAAAAATGTTTCAGATTTTAAACATTTAATTATGGAAATCCATAGATTTGATCAAATACCAAAGTAATAATTTTCCTTTATTTGGTACTAGGGATTGAACCCAAGGGCATTGTACCTCTGAGCTATATAACAGCCCATTATTACTATTATTATTATTATTATTATTATTGTTTGTTATTTTGAAACAGAGTCTCGCTAAGGTACTGAAAGTTTTGCTAAGTTGCTGAGGCTGGGGAACCTGCAACCCTCCTGTCTCAGCCTCTCAAGTACTCGGATTACAGGTGTGAGCCACCATGCCTGGCTCCAATGCAAACTTTAATGAAAACAAACAAAAAATAAAGTATGAGATGAAGATTTTCATTTTTAATAATTAATCCCAATCATTTTAGGTTGGGCTAATAAAGCAATTAATAGAGATTGAGTGAGTTGTAGGAGAAGAAATATGCACTTGATCACTGAAGTAGTATTATGTTGAAATTCTACCACAATGTATAATTGTTCAATATATAAGTAACTGGAATCTCTGTTTAGGGACAACTTGTGATGAAGTGAGGGTGCAAAATTAATCTCAGGAATGTAGTAATACAGCAAAAGTCACAATTTAGTAAGAAGTGCAAGTAGTTCCTTAATCTATTTTTCTTCATAAAAAGCCTACCTCAAAACTAATGCACTAAAATTTTATTGAGGGGTATAGTCACAGGGAAACAAGAGTAATGGAAAATGGGAAGTGTTATAGTATACTTGGACATAGCCCTTCAACAAACAAGCTGATTGCTCAGCCATGCTGGATAGCTCCTTAAAGACCATTAAGAAAAAATGTATTTTAGAACAGTGCATATGGGAGAGAAGGGATCATCAATTTATTTACTGGCACCTTGAAAATTCTGGTCTTTCTCATTTGTCAAATCCATCCCACATACTTTCAGATCTAATGTCCAAATATTCTGAAGACCTTATTTGTATATAGGCAGAGGCTATAGATGCTGAAAATTGGTAGCTGGGAATCATCTTTTCTGTTTATTCCTTTTAAAATTTGAGAACAGAAACAGAGTAATATGCCTGTGTAAATCCTAGTTTTAGACATAACTCCTCCAGCCCTCACCCTAAAAAAGAAAGCTTTATTTTCTTGATAATTGGAATTAATCATATTAGCTAGTAGAATAAACCTACTTTATTCCCATAGGTTCATTCACATATCCATTCATCAGACTTCTTAAGTCAGATCTTGCAGTATTTTTCTTTACTGGCTCCTAATCAAATTTGTTGAGCTATTTATCACGGCTTAGTAGTCAAGGTACACCTTCACTTTGAGATATTGCTCCCCCACACTAAGTTGATGACCAAGTAAACTAATCTCAACTCTGCCTAGTGGAAAGATTTCTCTATATCATCATCATTTAGCACCACCCATGAGTGGGAATATAAAATGGCAGAAGTTCATTGTAGCTAGTGCCAACTTTCCTCACCGACAGATCTCTCTTAACCCCTGACAAGCCCTTTTCTCTTCTGTCACTTGGTCATAGGAAATCCTCAATGAGGCCAGGGATCAATAAGAAAAAAGGAAGGAAACATGAGAATTGGGGGCACCTATTCAGATAATTTAATGTGACTTTGGAATATGTCCGAGGCTAGCTAGGCTCTAGTTCATAGCTTATATTCATTGGAGCTGGCCAAACACAACTTCATGAATTGATGGATATGCTATGTAGACTATTTTTTTAGTCACTTCCTGTCTTTACTAGTACCTGGTAGCATTTCAGTTGGTGTTTTTCAAATAGAATGATCAGCTCTAAAATACATAACCTTGCTCCAGCACCATAGGATTTTGCTCTGTGGCCCTCCTATCAGGCCTTTCCAATGAGTCTATGCAGCATCATTATCACTATGTTTGTGTCAGTGTAATGATTCGTGTGGAGTAAGTGATAAGGCTTCTTCCCCATGCAGCTTTGATATGTTGCAGATCCTCTGAGTCT
This sequence comes from Glis glis, assembly GCA_004027185.1. Taxonomy (NCBI): domain Eukaryota; kingdom Metazoa; phylum Chordata; class Mammalia; order Rodentia; family Gliridae; genus Glis; species Glis glis. The sequence continues at coordinate 5,786 of PVJS01059678.1, forward strand.
CACTCAGAACCCCCACCTTCAAAATTACCCAATAATTGGTCTCAGTAACAACCCCAAATGTGATATCTGCTGTCTCTAAAATCCAAAGATCTTCACAAAGTACTGTACTTTTTTCATAAATATAGACGTGAAAGGTTAAAAAGCAGGTCCTACATTATAGAAAGCATCATTGGACTTCTAAGAATTTCACCATGTGAGTAGACATTAATCTCTGCTAAATTTATCTGCTAACCTCTGGCACACATTTCATCTCTATATCACTTAGGATACTGGACACTCCATGCTTTCTGGATCTAATTAGCATGATATGGCCAATATTTGGTAACAATGGAATGCCCAATGATAAAGTATCATGCCAATATGATAAAGTTCCTGAAGTCCAAATTGATAAGGGGTGAAGGAAATTAATATAGTTCTGAGGCAAGGCAATTGATGTGCACCACTGCCCTTGCCAGGCACCATGTATTGCCTTTAGTCCTTGCTACTGATAGATATCAAGAAGTAATTATTCACTATTCAATGTTATGTTTTTCTGTCCCAGTAAAAGACACAGCATTTGGAATAGCAGCAGCAAGTGGAGCTAACCTTTGGTTAAGTTTAGAGTTGTTCAGCATCATCTGGTTTGTGCAGAGGCCCGACAGGCTATGAAACAGGAGGCATGATGGGCATGATTACACTAGCAACCTCTGTCTTTGTTAGCATCATTAATCACTGTAAGTCCCTGTGGGATGTGCTATTGCTTCTGATATACTATACTGGTGAGATAGGGAGTTTCTTAGGTTTTTATGTAGTCCTTCTTACTCTGATAAGTCATACTTTACAGATTCAGAGACCAGTAAGCTTTTAGATTTTGCTAACATATCAATTTCACCTTATTAAATTTTGGCCCAAGGGAAATAACCATACTTGTATTGGTGGACCTTCTGGCTCAAAACTAAAAAAGAAATTGGGTAAAACCTTTATTACAGGCCTCCATTAGCTTCCACTATATTTGGGGAATTATGATGGCATTTCTTATTTCTGCTATCAGTGTCAATAAAGAAGATCTATCAAACATTTCTTGGAAAGCCTTGGCATTTTTCATTCTCCATACGTAATTATGCTGGAAAATATATATATGTTCTTTGACATTATGAGGTTCTTCTGCAAATGGACTTAACTTGTTTGAAGTAAAATGATGGGTTATGTATTTGTGAACTAAAAACCGAAGGAACACAATTTTTAATTAATTAATTATTTTATTTATTTATTTATTTATTTATCTTGGTCCGGCTTTGTTGAGTTTTAAATGTCATATAAAAAATAGCGCAGAATGAATATATACAACTTTGGTGAATTTAAATGTATTCATACATTTGTGTTTACATCACTACAACAATAAACATCTAGTCACCTCTGAAAGTGTCCTTGTGTCATTGAGTTGGTGTGTGTGTGTGTGTGCATATGGTAAGGGCACTTAACATGAGATCTACCTGCTCAAATTTATATTCGCCAGCACTTGAGATTTTATCATGCAAATCAAGAGGCACAGTGATTGGTTGTCTGTCTCTTTTCTGTGAAAACCAGGATCTGTTTTGTCATCATCACAGAGTCCTGAGGATGAAGTCATCGTGACAGACACTCGGGCATCAGTGCCCCTTACGGTGATTTTGCTCCACTTGCTTCTGAAGGTTAGGCCCTGTCACCCACCTCCTGCCATGCTGCAATTTGACCCTTTCTATTGATTATTAGGAAATCCGTGCCATTGTTCCCCCACAAACTGTGAATGATCACAACTGAGACTTTCAGAATTGTCGGTATCCTCTTTTCAGTGACTTCCTTCCTACCTTAGTGAACGTCCTGTTCTTTGGAAACCCTATTGGGACATAACCACATGGTAGGTCTTCTGGCTTTACATAATAAATCTATTCTAGCATTCTTATCTCCTCCTACTTTTGACCCTTCCTCAGTTCCCTGGCTTTGTTCTTCATTCTTTTTTATTTAAAGACTTCATTTGTGTCTACTGCAGACACACAGCTACTGGGACATTCCAAGACTAAAGGGACTCATTTTTTTATAGAGTTGGCTCCTCAGAAATAGCAGTAGTCTAGTATACTGCATCCAAAGATATTTTTGGCAAAGTATACTTTTAATTTCCAGCTGTGAAACTGTTTAAAGGGATCTAGTTGAAGAAGAACACATAGAAATGTGTTTAAGTCTTGAGAATATACAGCAAGTTGGGTGGTTTTGATTTATTCTAGGAAACAATTCCAGTTGTGGCCCAGTCAGCTCTCAATATGAAATGAAGGGAGGAAAATAAGTTCAAGCAGAAGGAATGGACAAATAAATCCTTATGTCAAAGCCTTGTCCAAGTGGACATAAGTTTAAGGCAATTTTCCAAGCTATATTAAGGAACCAATTGCTAATGAGGAAACCAAAGCAAAAGACATATCATAAAAATAAAGCAAAGAAACATAGGTTTCATTAGGAGTATCCAATTAGCAATGACAAAAACAGCAATAATGTATGTGGACTTCATGAATTGATAATAATGAAACTCTAAAGCTCTCCTATTTCAGAAACTATGTTGACAATTATAGAGCAAGACTAACTTATTTTGGAAGGTCTAAAAAAGTAAAAAACTAGCAAATTAGTTCTGACTTATTTCTGCTTGCCATTTGTTTCTTTAAAATAAAATTAAATGAACAAAATGATCATTTAATGAGTTAATCCTGAGAAACATACTTTTCTAACAATTCCTTTTATGTTTATATCAGCCTATGGGCATGTTATGCATATATGTAAAATGACTTCTGAATAAATTTTAGCCTTACCATTTTCCAGAAGAAAAAAAATACAAAATTTACCACAATTTTCTGTTTTTAACAAATGGTTTATTAAATATATACCATCCAATAAATGCTTCTTTTACTGTTTAAGAGTTTCCAGAGATTTTGAGGAAATACAAAGGTAACATGTAAATATTATAAAATCAGCATAAAACTTAAGGAAATATCAGCAAGTCGTATTTTGAATTTTAGCTAGCAATATGATTAAGTTTCATTTTATGATACTTTGAATTCTTCATATATAGTTGAAAGAATTTTCAAAACGTTTTCTATTTTAAGTCAATAGAAAAATTTTAAACATGTCTAGAACTTTGTAATTTAAAAAGGTGCATATTTTAGAAAAATGGGAATCAACATTACAAATCAAAAATATATGATCGATTGGTTTGGTCTTCACACAGGCAGAATACATGACTTCTCATTTGGTGTTAATGAAGATGTTATTTTATGCATATGTGCATCCTGATATTTTACCTTATGTTACCTATGTTTCTAGCATTATCCAACATCGGGTCATGTGTATTACCTGAGCATTGTTGAAGCCAGGGTGTTTCTAATAGCGTCACGTACATAACTAAAGGTTAGTAGATTTAACAGGAACTGGGAGACAGAGATGGACACTTTGGGAAAACATATATTTCATTTTTTGCTGTTTTGCATAACTTCTACTTTCTTACTTAATGTTTCAGTTTTGTCTAATATTCTCTTGAAACCATCCATAAGAGATTTTAATACCAAAGACCATATTTACACTTCTATTAGTTCTCTTTGGCTCTTTTTCTAATATAATTTTAGTAGTCTCTGATTCTTTACTTATTTTTAGAGCATCGTTCATATATTTTATAACTTTATAATATTTATTTAGAGCTCTTACCCAACTATCCTATTTTTAAAGCTCTCAAGATTCTATTAATTTTTCAGTTGTATTTTCTAGCTTTTGTTCATTTCATGTTAGATTTCTCACCGAGAGATAGATTGTATGGTAATATCTCATGGACTAGGGGTCAGGTATGTAGGGAGAATTTACAGGTGCATGACATGAATGGCATGAGGAGTTTAGGAGAAGAAAATGTCAGAAATACCCCCCATTATTCTCACCTGACTAATTTTATAGGAAGCATTTCCATTTACTAAGATGCAAACCCTGGGAATAAGAGGATCTATAAGGAAAAATATCAAAATTTTAGTTTTTGAATAAGTTATGTTGGAAATTTAAACAATTTGACTACAAGTCTGAGCTCATAAGAAAGTTTGCTTACAGCTAGCTGTCAAACTACTTAATGCATTATTTACTTCTAATTCTTGCAATGAATTTCTCTTAATTAAAATAATTCACATTATCTTTGTGTTTTTTACAACTTAAAATAACTAATAAATGTACAAAATTTAGGAAATAAATGCATATGACCATGGGCATAAAAATAGAGTTTTTTATTATGTACATATTTTTAGCAGAAATATAGCAGTGAAATTTAAATTGCAAAATATGAAGAGTTTTTTTTTTGTGTGGTACTGGGGATTGAACCCAGGGGCATTCTACCTCCAAGCTACACCGCCAGCCCTATTTTTATTCTTTATTTTGAAACAGGGTCTCACTAAGTTGCAGAGGGCCTCATTAAGTAGCTGAGGCTGGCCGTGAACCTGTGATCCTCTTGTCTCAGCCTCCCATATACTGGGATTACAGGCGTGCGCCACCATGCCCGGCTGAAGAATATTTTAGAGTTAGGTTAAATTATTGTTCAATATAATAAACATATTTTACAGGCTAAAAGTATATTTTAATGCTGGGCGTGGTGACGCATATCTGTAATCCCAGTACTTGGGAGGCTGAGACAGGAGGATCAAAGGTTTGAGATCAGCCGCAGCAACTTAGTGAGACTTTCAGCAACCTACTGAGACCTTGCTTCAAAATACAAAATAAAAGGAGCTGGGCTGGCTCTTTTAGAGCATTCTAAAAGAGATAGAATGCTCCTGGGTCCAATCACCAGTACCATAAAAAAAGGATCAAAATTGGAATATCTATGATGCGTTAAAATACACACACGCACACACACACACACACACAAAAACACTTTAAAATGAAATACCACAGGTGTGTACCACAGTGCCTTGCTGCTCTAGTTTCTGAAAACAACACACACACACACACAGACACACACACACACACATCCAACACAATTCTTTAATTCTTTATTATAGTGAGGAAATGTCCTTTGAGTCTTGTTTTACTTTGTGTTTTTACCAGAAATGGTCTTATATTTTCTCTGCTGCTAATAATATACTTATATAGCTTTCAATTTTATTTTAACAATGTGATTAAATAGATTGATGGATTTCCTAATGTCAAATCATCCTGAAGGACCCAAAATAAATTCTATTTTTCAGATTATTCTCAGGTGTTTAAATGTTTCTGTTGCTATCGTGAGTAGAATCTTATTTCCCATTATGTTTTCTAGTTGGTTATTATTGGCATGTAGGAAAGCTCTTGGTTTTTGTACATTGATCTTGTATGTGATCACTTTGCATATTAGTGCTAATACTTTGTCAATTGATTTTCTTAGGTTTGTCTATGTAAGCTATAGTGTTTTCTACCAATAACCACAATTTGCCTCTTCATATCTAATGTTTATACCTCTCACTGCTTTCCTTAGTAAATTAGAGAGAACATCTGGTACCATTTTGAACAGGGGTGGTGATAAAAGTCATTCTAGTGTTGTTTCCGACTTCAATTGGAATCCTTCTATTGTTCCACTATTAAGTGTGACATTTGCTATAGTTTTTTCTCATTGTTTTATTTTTTTTTTTTTTTTTTTTTTTTTTTTTTTTTTTTTTTTTTT
>PVJS01059679.1:0-11450 GCA_004027185.1 Glis glis
AAAAAAAAAAAAAAAAAAAAAAAAAAAAAAATTGAAAGAGAGAGGCAGAAAAGAGAGACTCACAGAGATGGCAGCATAATAAAGATTAATCCCAATGTTTCTGGCTTTGAAGACAGAGGAAGAGCCCACAAGCAAAGGAATGTGAACAGTCTTTGGATGCCAACTGAAAGACACAGAAACATTCTCTCCTGGGGCCTCCACAAAGAATCTCATCCTACTGACATTTTGGTATTACCCCACTGAGACCCATGCAGGGTTTCTAACCTGTAGAGCTATAATATAATAAATGTGTGTGGTCTCAAGCTTCCGTATTTGTGATATTTTGTTATGGCAGCAACCAGGAACTAATACAAAGGGGCATCACGATTAAACACTGCCAAGGACCTTCTGTACTTGTTAAGTGCTGCTTAACTCTGACTTCTTATCCAGTAGGCTCCAAGCTACTGACTCTGCTACCTTGACTGTGATTTTGCCTTTGGCCCTGTGTTCTTAGTAATTGCATTGGCTGTTGCTGGCATTTGAAATCTGGCTTTCCCAAATAGGCTGTACTTTGTCTACCTCTCTTCACTGCTATTTAGCAGGTACCCAGCCAAGTGCCCCCTAACACACACACACACACCATACAAGGGGAATTAACTAGTCACCGCTTCAAAACTGTTTCTCTCCTATCTATTTCCATGGCCCTCACTGTGAATCACATTCCTGGCACTTAAATCTTCCACCATTACAATGACCCATCCTGCAACCCATCAGGAAGACCAACCCTCCTAGAAAGAAAGAATGACGTCATCTGTGCCTGCTGACTGAAATAAAAACACCTTGGATTGGCATTCACAGCTTCCCATACTTTTGACCCAACCTCCATTTCTGAAGATAGTACTCAATATTCCTCTACTAAAATTTATAATACAATCACAGTGATTATAAAGCTACTTAGAATTTCCTTGCTTCTTAACTTATATCCATACATTCATCTATCCATCCACCATCAAAAAATTTATTTACTGAGTGGTTACCGCTTTCTAATATCTGTGCTAGGCATGTTAAAAGGTACAAAAAAGAATAAGTCTCCTGAAATGGTCAAGATGATGGATATGCTATTGAAGGACTCACAGTCTAATGGAAGACACAAAAATTCAGGGAAATATGGCAGTGGATGCTAGGAGCAGTGACCAGTGACGTGTCCCCAGAGTTCAGTGGAAGGAGCTTCCTGGCTGTGTTCTTCCTGATTCCATCTCCACTCAAACGCAGCTGCGACTCAGGAAAGGGCACTCAGCTTTGGAGTGGGAAACCTGGATTTCAGCCTCGATTCTGCAATTGATTTTTTTTGGGCAAATTAGGTAAATTGCTGAGCCTCTATTCATGAAGACAAACTAAGATGGATAAAAATCATACAATTGTGGGTATTAAGAATGAGAATTAATAATGCTCTTTACTATGGGAAAGTACTATCCATATGCGATTTTAAGTTTGCTTCTAGAGGGAATCAGAACATGTCACTCCAAAATATGCCAGTTTCACATCAGGATTAGTTTGAGCTGAAAGTAATTGAAGTGGCAAACACAGAACATGCTCTTTCTTTTTTTTTTCCCCCTATCTGTCTAAAAGCAGGACATAAAATGTCTTCATGAAGGTGATCCCACTGCCCTCTCAATACCAGGAGGGAAGCAACCCTTATCATTAGAGACAGACAGGCAGCAGTAATGTGGGTCTGTACAAATAAACCTTACTAAAATAACCCTTATCTTCCATCAGCTTCTCCATTCATTTACCTTGCCATGCTTTACTGCCCAAACCCCCTTTGCTTTATTTTTTCACTTTTCTACTCATTGCCATTTGCTAACATGGTATATACGCCCCCCAGGTATAACCTTCATTGGTTCTTCACTCACTTTTTAGGAAGTTCTCTGTGCACATAAAAATTAGGAATATTAACATCAAATAAAATGTGTATGGCTTTTCCCTTGTTACTCTGTCTTGTCAGTTTCACATTTAGGGCTCAGAAAAAAATAAATTAAAAGAGAGAGAGAGAGAGAAAGGGTAGAAGAAACTTTATTTTTTTTTTCTCCTCTACACTTAAATAAAACTTATTTGTGATCCAGGTCATTTACCATTTCTTTTTTTCCTCCTTTCGATTTTTTATAGTTCTATTTTTTTAGTGCTTATCCTAAAAGAACTGTTTTTTCCATTTAAAAATAATGTATGATTAAATATAAATCAACCTACAGAAAAATGCATAACACATTATTGTACAACCTAACAAACTGTGAAATGAACAACCATGAATCTTTTCTAGAATCAAAACCAGAACAAGAACCTCAGGAGAACCCTCTGTGCACCTCATATTACCATCTTATTCGCCAATTTTCTTATGTTAGAAAAGATAGAATCTGCCAGGCGTGGCGGCGCACGCTTGTAATCCCAGTACTTGGGAGGCAGAGACCAGAGGATTCGGGTTCGAGGCCAGCCTCAGATACTTAGTGAGGCCCTCCGCAACTTCGTGAGACCCAGTTTCAAAATAAAGGATAAAAAATAGGGCTGGGGGTGTAGCTCAGAGGTAGAATGCCCCTGGGTTCAATCCCCGGTACTGCAAAAAAAAAAAAAAAAAAAAAAAGATAGAATCTAAATTAACCAAGCTTAAACAGAAAATGACAAACTTGTTGCACACAAAATCAAATGGTGGGAAGTTTGGGGATGGAAGTAGACTTAGAATGGCTGTATTTTCCCTCTCTCTCACTTCCCTTCTCTCTGCTGCTCTCAGAACAAAAGCTTCATGTCTCAAGATGGTTCTTCTTGGAGAACAGAGGTCTCCCCCTTGTGCTTTACAGTTGTTCTACTTACGATTTTTGGATTTCACAATGGTGTGAAAGTGATATGAATTCAATAGAAATGATACTTGGCATTTTGAATTTTGATCTTTTCCTGGGCTAGCAGTATGCATTACCATACTCTTTCACGATGATGGACAGCAGGGGGTAACCTACAGCTCACCATTAGCTGCTAAACCATGAGAATAGACAAGGGATACTCTGTAATAGACTGTGTTGCTAAGCCATGATGTTCATAGGTTAGGTGTATTGAGTGCGTTTTCAACTTACAATATTTTCAACTTATGCTGAGTTTACCGGGTTGAACATTTTAGCCTTCAGACCAGAAAACAGATATCCTTCCTTCCCTTGAATTGAAAAATAAAATGTTCTTTGGGAAGGTCTACTGTCTGGCTGACCTGAGTTACATGTTCAGGGTAGTGGGATCTATTACTAGAACACTGAGGCCAGGAAGAGGTGCTGATAACAGAAAGCACCCCTGACAGAGCCACCAGTTCTTGTTCAATGCTCTAAATAATCATTACATTCTCTATAAAAGCAGTCCCATTTTTAATATTGCAGGGGGCCCAGCAGGAACCTAATTAGGTTCTCCTCTGGAGTTCGTCATGCCTACGTTAGAGTTAAGATTGCTGAGTGTGGTCCTCTCTGTGCCAGGGAACATTCCTATTATGTGCCTTTCTAGGGGAAGGCAGAAAGGAGGAGCATGTTAAGTTTAAAAATACCAAGGGACTGATGGTTTTTGAGAACAGAACATCTTCTGCTACTCAGATTGCCCCTTCCCCAGCTCTCTGAGATGCAGATCTGTATCTAGAGAAAGGTTTATCAACAGCAGCACTATTGAGTGTTGGGATCAGAGAATTCCCTGTTGGGGGCTGTCCTGTGCATCACAGGATGTGAAGCAGCATACCTGGATCTACCCTCTGGGGGAGAAAGCCAGGAGCTTTCTCCTTCTCCAGTCATGCAAAACAATAATGACTCCAGACATTAAGTCTCCTGAGGAACAAGATCACCTTTTGTTGAGAACCATTGCCCAGAAGGAAGGAGCTATAAAAAGATTTTTAAAAAGACTAAGCAAAAAAGAGAAAGAGCTGATGTCCAAGGCACCCATGAAGGCGCACTTACAGGATTTGCAGCAAAAGAACCATTTCTTATGCTACTAAAGATGAGTTAGGTGACTTAACAGAACTCATTGAAAAAAAAAAACCTTTACAACAACTTTAAATAAAACTGGGGGAATCTGGAGCTGCTGGTTTCTGCTAAGCATACAGGCTGAAGCTGTAGAAATATTTTTGTGTTATTTTTGAGTTGTTACAATCTATTTTTACCTGTAAGCAGATGTGGCCTGGGAAATATTAGTTAAATTTTAATGAATGGGTGGTTTTAATGAATGAAGTTAACAATATTTTTTTCTTAATGGCATGCTCAAGTTCATACATTACTACTGTGAGATTAGAATTTTAGAAATGTCAGGTAACATTAATCTACATTACACTACTGTGAAATAGCGATGAACTTTCTGTGAAAATTGATCCCACACAGATAGTGCTAAGATTAGAAACTAAAAATTTGATGTATCACTGAGTGTTCAATTTAAATTCCATGATAAGTGGCCTAAACATAAGAGAGAGAATTTTCAAAATAGAGTCCAGGAGATATCTTTACATTTAGTGGGTCCCTCATCACTTTTTAAGATAATTTACATCATTAAAATGAGATTTCATTAGTTTGTTTTAAAATAATGATTTTGAGCTGGACGTGGTGGCGCGCGCCTGTAATCCCAGTACTTGGGAAGCTGAGACAGGAGGATTGCAGGTTGCACATAGCCTGGGCAACTTAGTGAGACTGTATTTCAAAATAAAAAGTAAAATAGGGCTGGGATGTAGCTCAGAGGTAGCATGCCCCTGGGTTCAATCCCCAGCACCAATAAATAAATAAATAAGTAAGTAAGTAAATAAATAAATAAATAAAATATTCTGATTCCACCTGAAATGTGTTTTGAAGCAGTAATGGGGAGAAGAGATACTAAAAGAAATGATTAAAAGGAAATAATAAAATCCCCCGATTAAATCTCCCTTGAAAGGATGAAGACAATGAATAGCTATTGATTCTCTTGTGCAGTGTGCCTTGCCCCTTGCTGAGCAACCTCAGTCTCAGCGTGGTGATAGGCTCATGACCTAGATAGAGTGGGCCAATTCAACTCTCCCGGGGAATTTGAATCTTAAATGGAGTGAAGTTATTTGGTTTCCTGGTCCTATGAAAAGCTTGGGTATTCAGATTTCCTTTTTCAGTCCTTCAATTCTATGAGCCACCAGTATCTTTCCAATAAAGTAGCCTTTTATCAAAAATTAGTTTCTGTTGCTTAAAAATGAAGTCAAAGAACTTTAACCAATATATGAGACTCCGATAAAAAATATTGTGACATGTGTCTCATTATGGTTAAAGAGAAAGGGAGGGAGTCAAGAAAGAATACAGAAATATGAATATCTTGGGACCATGCTGACTAAGTGTTGGAAGGAAGGGATCTATTTACATGATTTTTCATCTGTTTGTTTTAAAATTTTCTACCCATTATATATAGGTATAGTTATGTAGATGCCAATGTGACCTGATTAATTTCAGGACTCCCAAAATATTTAAGCATTTGTCTTTTTTCTCTTTTCCTCCTCCTCCTCCTCCTCCTCCTCCTCCTCTTCCCTCCCTCCCTCCCTCCCTCCCTCCCTCCCTCCCATGTTGGGGATCAAATCCCGGACCCCATTGAGCTACACTCACTAAGGTATTTTTTTCTATGATGCTTACTATTTTCCAGCAATGCAACTAAAGTTTTATAATGTCCATTTTTACAGATTGTTTTTAAACAGTGGATATTTTATTTACTTAAATGCATTTTATTTATTTAAATGCACTTTATTTTTTTTTCTTTTTTGCGGTACCGGGGATTGAACCCAGGGGCGTTCTACCTCCGAGCTACACCCCCAGCCCTATTTTTTATCCTTTATTTTGAAACCGGCTCTCATGAGGTTGCGGAGGGCCTCACTAAGTAGCTGAGGCTGGCCTCGAACCTGGATCTTCCGGTCTCCGCCTCCCAAGTACTGGGATTACAAATCTGCGCCACCACGCCCAGCTTAAATGCATTTTAATATGATAAATGTTATTCATACTCATCATAAAAAACATAAACAGTATCGAAAGTTATAAAATGAGAAATGAAAAAATCCATGCTACTCCCTTTCCCAGAGAAAATGGCTTCTTATTAGGATATTTCTAAATATACCTGATAATGCTTTAAGTTCTTGGTCTTTCTTAGTGCTTGAACCTGATGCCTATTCAATCAAGGAGGTATTTCACAAAACTGGCCTCAGTGGTGAGATAACATTAGAGAGGACAGGTTGGGTAAAAAACAAGCAAGCAAACCAACAAACCGGATTTGCTTCTTGACTTGTGAGTTTCAAAAGAGGAAAAGCAGGGACTTGCATGTCCAGGAAAAGAAACAGACTGGGGGAAGGACATGATGAGGAAGAGTGAAGCTTGTTGACTGGGAAGGCTGGAGAGGCTTCCCTGGGGTGGGATGATGGGAAGATAGTGACAACTTGATAAAGGAGTATCAAGGGGACAAGGGGCCTGGTCAAGGAGCAGAGTGGGCATCAGAGACACCATTCTCCACCATGCGGGCACTGTCACTCCCAGCACCACTGACAGAGTCTTCATTCAGCCGAGTCTCATACAACTGTCGCCTGTGCTAGAGTGTGTTAGCTTTCCCTCCCATTGCTGTCTCCTCACAATCCAACATCAACAGGAGAGGATCTGTGCACCGAGAGGGACCCCACCTGACGCTTTTGATGGCCTAGGACCTGTGAGTCCCTTGAGGCAGAAAGTGAGTGGCAAGGTGTCCATGGTGGTGGTGTGACAGGGAAGGTGCCAGCATCTTTATGTAGGTGGGGCTGGATGGAGCCAGCTTGAGATTCACCCAGCTCCTCCCGAGCCAGGTAAATGGAGAAACGCACTCTGTCAACACTCACCTCTCTCTCCTTCCCAGCCTTCCTCTACCCTTACTCGAACTAGATCATAGTGCTCCTCTTGATCTTCAACTTCCTTGTTTTTTTTTAACCTAGTGATATATCTTTGACACCGGTTTGTAAAGATCTACTGTCTTTATTTTAAATAGTTATTTAGTATCCTCATAATTTGTCTGTTCCCCAAATGGTGGACCTCTTGTTTTCTCTTTGTCTCTCTCCTTTTCCTTTCCTTTCTTACCCTCTTGGGTATTACTAAGCTGTCATGAGGATCATTTTTATGTAAGTAAGTCTTTGTACTTTTGTTTGAGATAACCCTCAGATAAATTCTTAGCGGCAGAGTTGCTGGACCAAAAGGTAAATGCATTTCAAGAAAATAACATATGTGAATATTGACAAATTGTCCTGCAAAGTGTCCATTTGCATTAAAGTGTTTATATCCATTTGCATTCTTGTAAATTCATGTTTACCCACAAGAATGTGAGAACTTGAACATGAGGTGCTACCATCTTTTTAAGTTTGCCAATCTGATACATGAAAAAGTGTAATTTATTTTAAATTTTCCTTGTCCTAATGATGACTAAGGATCTCCTTCAAATTTTGTTTGTACCTACTTAGTAGTGTAATTAAAATATTCTATCTTATGGGCAGGGATTATTTTTTCTTCAGTATAGTAAATTTTTACTAAGCTCCCATTACATGTCTAGTTGATTAGACTAAATTAGACCAAAAAAAAAAAAAGCAATAGTATTTGGTAACAGAGAATGTGGCAAAGAAAATGTAAACATTAAACTTTTTCTTTTTTTGGTACTGGCAACTGAACCCAGGGGCATTCTACCTTTGAACTACACCCCCAGCCTTTGTTTGCTTCTTTGTTTTTGTTTTTGTTTTGAAGCAGGATCTTGCTAAGTTGCTGAGGCTGGCCTCAAACCTGCAATCCTCCTGTCTCAGCCTCCCAAGTACTGGGATTATAGGCTTGCACCACCATGCCCAGCTAACATTAAACACTTTAACAATAAAAACTTTCCCTTGGTACTAGTTTTGAGTGACATTGGCTCCTGATGAATAGAATGAATTAGCTATAAAACATACCCACAATAGTTGAATAAGTGGAGGTGTTAACTAGAGTTTGTTTGTATTTCCCACTTGAAAACTGGAGAATCAGTCAAAAATCAATTTTGGTTTGGCATAACTAATATTGATCTGTTCTCTCTAGAAGCACAGTAATTAGAAGTATGGCTCAGTGACTCCTTAATGTCAGTACTGGTTTGTAACAAAACCATAAAATTGGCATTAAGAATGACATTCCTCCTCCAAGAGTTGTGTGCCTGTATGTTCCTATCACTCTATACCTCAGTATGATATCTAATTTCAATGCACCAATAAAAGTATATTTAAAAATTTAAAAAGAATGGCACTCCTCATTTGCTATGGGAAAAGGGCTATGATGGGTATTAGCTCTGGAGTTGAATAAGGAACTGTGATATAATTCTCCTTTATGATGAGGTTTTAGAGTAAAATCTGATGTCTAGAATCAATTCCAACTCTCTCTAATTCTCACAAAGCTGTTAAAATGCAGATTGCATAAAAGCTTATGAAAATGTTGGATTTATGTTATGCTCTTACATCTTGGTCCATGGACAAGCTGATGATAGATAGGAACAACAACAACAAAGGCTGCAAAAATGTGTGTTCCAAACACTTCGCCATAGAGTACGAAGAAAGCTGAAAAATAAAATGTTCCACACTTAAGCGAACTCTAGGACACATGTTTAAGAAAGTGACAGGCTCGCTTAGTACAAGATCTCAGAGTCTCTAAGACACCATTGTAACAGGGCCTAGTTCTCATTTTTTCCCCAGCATATTTAATCTGCACCCTATTTTCTAACATGAATGTATGCTATTTTCTAGCCACGCATTGTCCAGTTTTCTTTCTTAAATTTGGGGGTGCTGTGATCAAAGATCCCACCCTAGCTCACCTGAGGGACAGGCCAAGACTCCAAGTCAGAACAACGGGAGCCTGGAATCTGAATTGGGACTATAAAGTGCAATAGATTGGGGTTCATTTATTCCAGTAATGGGAGACACTGGATCATGATATTCCTGCCCTGATTATCCTGTTGTCACTGCGTCTGTCTCCTCCGGGGTTAGTTGAATTCCTGCCCGACTTCCTAGCCTGGTAAATCAGGAAGTCTGCCATCAACTCTTGAGTTCCATGTGTCCTACTGAATTACCTTTTGCTTAAACTAAGTGAAGTAGTTTTCTGTTACTTGCAACCAAAAGACCCTACACTTTCCTTTCTTCCTTAGCTTATCTCTGGTAGCATCACTAGATTAGAACAGCGACAATGTCTCTTTATTGACAACTAAAATCCTGATACTGATTACACTGCCCAACATCTTTTGAGGGAGAAAAAAGGTTGAACAAATGACTAGTATTTTTTTTTTTAAAAAAAGGCCTTTAGAGAAAGCATTGTTTTAAGATATTTTCTTTTTCTTTTTTTTTTATTTCTCTTTTTGGTACTGGGGATTGAACCCAGGGGCCTTCTACATCTAAGCTACACTCCCAGTCCTATTTTATTTTTTATTTTGAAGCAGCACCTCACTAAGTAGCTGAGATTGTCCTTGAATCTGCAATCCTCCTGTCTCAGCCTCCCAAATACTGGGATTACAGGTGTGTGCCACCATTCCTGGCTATGATGTTTGTTAATAAGGAGAAAGATATTTAATGGTACCTAAGAGAGAGAGAGAGCATCTAAAATCTCTAGTAACACTGGAAAATATGTTTATGTTGAGTTTTGTTGGCTATGTAACAAACACTGAGTCTTTTATTTCAGAGAAATATAAACCTTTTAAAAAATTACTGAGGCCGGGCGTGGTGGCGCACGCTTGTAATCCCAGTACTTTGGGAGGCGGAGACCGGAGGATCCGGGTTCCTGGCCAGCTTCAGCCCGCGATCTATCTCTCTCTCCTCTCTCCTCTCTCTCTCTCTCTCTCTCTCTCTCTCTCTCTCTCTCTCTCTCCCCCTACCTAGTGAGGCCCTCTGCAACTTCGTGAGACCTGGTTTCAAAAATAAAGCATAAAAAAAAGAATAGGGCCGGGGGCGTAGCGCGGAGGTAGAACGCCCCTGCGTTCAATCCCCGGTACCGCAAAAAAAAAAAAAAATTACTGAGCTGGGTGTGGTGATACATGCCTGTAATCCCAGTAATTAGGAGGCTGAGACAGGAAGATCCCAGGTTTGACATCAGCCTCAGCAACTTAGGGAGATTCTATTTCCAAAAAACAAACAAACAAACAACAGTGCTGGAGGTATAGCTCAATGGTAGAACACCCTGAGTTCAATCCCTAGTAACACACACTCACACACACACACACACACACACACACACACGAAAGAAAAAGAAAAAACTTACTATACATTTCCCCCCCCCCCTCAGTACTGGGGATTGAACCCAGGGGCACTTTACCACTATCTACATCTCCAGCCATTTTTATTTTTATTAAATTTTGAGACAAGTTCTCACTACATTGCTAAGACTGACCTCAAACTTGTGATCCTTCTTCCTAAGCCTCCCAAGTTGCTGGGATTACAGATGTGCACCAACATGCCCAGCAAAAATACTCAATACATAGGAGCCATTTAGGAAAAAAAATGCCATCTCTGAATTAGGTAGTTTACTGGGCATTTAACATTTTTTTAATCCTCAACATCTATGTGTCAGTAAGCAAAATTTATTGAGCCCCCTCTATGTGACATTGTAGAGTCAAGAGATACGACTATGAACACCTGACTTGGACATCCACAAATACAGTTTACTCCAATTTCAAGGTACATTGTACAGCTCTGGTGGCTTAATTCCACATCCAACTTTTCAATCCAACAGTGTAATTTTACTCATTAAAACTACTCGTTTTGTTTAAATGAAAGTTTCTCAGTAAGCGTTAAAGACCTGCAAGTGTGCCAGGCCCAGGAATTTAGTGGTTCATTCAGAGTTGTTGTCTGTTCTTTTAATGCTGATTTAGCTTTAGCCAAATAATCCTTCCTCACTCCTCAGTGGGGGCTTCAGTCCACCCCTGGGGGGAGGGGGCTGGTCCCCAAGTCATTTCTTGAAGTTATACTGAATTTGTTCTCAACAGTAACATCAAAATAGGCATAGAGGCAACTTGAACTTCACAAGTTAGGTAGGTCAGGGAGAGGGAAGCAGAGGGGCAGTACCCCCTGGCACAGCAAGTGGGGTTCAAGGCATCTGTTGGCACAGGTTGCCGCCAGCCCTAGGAAGGGAGTTTGGGGGGAGCAGGGTGGGTTCCATAGTCTCAGTCACCGCAGCAGGGGCCGCAGCTGTGGCTGCAGGGTGTGCATGTGACCCTGTGGCCGGCGGCGCAGGTGCCAGCTCTGCAGAGGGGGGCTGCACGGAGATGGGGGACTTCCGGGGAGAGCGGGCGCGCGCGGGCGCGCGGGGCGGGAGGGGCGGGGAGCGTGCGCGCAGTCTCTCCAGTGGAGCGGGCTCGGGGTGTAGCGCGGGCCCGCGGGGCGGGGAGCGTGCGCGCAGTCTCTCCAGTGGAGCGGGCTCGGGGTGTAGCGCGGGCCCGCGGGGCGGGGAGCGTGCGCGCAG
>PVJS01059680.1:0-11450 GCA_004027185.1 Glis glis
GTGGTGGCGCACGCTTGTAATCCCAGTACTTTGGGAGGCAGAGACCGGAGGATCCGGGTTCACGGCCAGCCTCAGCTCTCTCTCTCTCTCTCTCTCTCTCTCTCTCTCCCTCTCTCTACCTAGTGAGGCCCTCCGCAACTTCGTGAGACCCGGTTTCAAAATAAAGTATAAAAAAAATAGGGCCGGGGGTGTAGCGCGGAGGTAGAATACCCCTGGGTTCAATCCCCGGTACTGCAAAAATAAATAAATAAATAAAATAAAAAACCACTAGGGAAATAAAATGGGCAGAATTTGGAACTTAAAGATTGGTTGGGGAGGGCTCAAGAAAAGACTGTCAAAGATGATCCCAGGCCTGTCTCTGGGCTGTTGGATAGAAGGCGGTATCTGTGGAGAGATGAGGGACATAGGAACAGAGTTTTCTTATCTGGAGGAGGAGGAGGAGTTAAGCTTTGAGCAGGTCCAGCAGCAGTGTCCGGGAGGTAAGCCAGATAGAGAGACCCTCTGAAAAGTTGGGACTCCAGAGAGGGCTGTGCTCTCAGCCTGCCCCAGCCGTCAGGGCAGCCCACGCCCTCCCCAGGGTCCCAGCAGTGCGGACGGCCAGGTTCGGGAGGGTGCACCTTCGTCATCCCATGTTTGCTCTTGCCCCGCTTCCAGGTGTCTGACTTGCAGCCAGGAAAGACGTACGTGTTCCAGGTACAGGCCGTGAACTCAGCCGGTCTGGGGCAGCCATCAGTGCCCACTGACCCTGTGCTCCTGGGGGACAAGCCAGGTAGGGATGGCTGGAGAGTGCCGCCCCCACTGCGGGGCTGGTCACAGAGGAGGGTGGAGCTGGGGGGGGGGTTGGGTGTAGCAGGAAGGTCACAGGACAGGACCTGCTGGGCCCTTCTCCTCCCACCAGCCACCAGAAGTCCTCCTGCCTTTCCCTTCTCGCCTGCTTCTCTCCCCCTTCCCCACCCCCACTCATTTCTGGAATCTAAGATACAATAACACCTTTTCTGTAGGATGTGATGGCGTCTTCCAGTCTTTCAGATGCCATATGCATGAGCTCATGCAACTTCTTAGAGTTTTTTGTTTTTTTTTTTTTTTTGGTATTGGAGATTGAACTCAGGGACGTTCTACCTCCGAGCTATAATCCCAGCTCTTTTTATTTTCTATTTTGAAACAGGGTCTCACTTGGTTGCTGAGGATCTTGCTAAGTTGCTGAGGCTGGCCTCAAACCTGCAATCCTCCTGTCTCAACCTCTCAAATACTGGGATTACAGGCATGTGCCACCACGTCCAGCTCTTTTAAATGATGATCTTTTAAGTGCTGGCCAGTTCCAGCTCACACACCACGGTGGCCTTGCCCGTCATGCAGTCAGAGCCCCTGGGGTTCCTCCCACTACACATGCAGAGGTCGTGCTAGGTCCTCACACTTTAGGATGGACTTTACTGTAGCTCAGGGAGGTTGAACACCCAGGGCACACAGCCAGCATGTCACAGAGTCACTCCTAACTATAAAGCACAGTCTCTTTCCATTCTTTTCATTATTCATTCATCCAACAAATATGTGGCGATGCCCACATTGCACCAGGGATGCAGCCGTGCATGAGAAAGCAGGCCTCTGCTCTGTGCCTGGGGAGGAGGCACAGGGAGTGGATGGACAGAGAACAAGGAAATGACTCCAAGAGGAAGGCCATTAATATAGTGGTGCATTCCTGTAATCCCAGTACTCAGGAGGCTGAGACAGGGGGATTGCAGATTTGAGACCAGCCTCAGCAATTTAGCAAGAACCTCATCAATTTAGTAAGACCCTGTTTCAAATTTTTTAAAAATTTTTAAAGGGCTGAGGGTATAGCTCAGTGGAGGAGCACCCCTGGGTTCAATCCTCAGTACCACAAAAATAAAAGATAGCGGGGCGTGGTGGCACATGCCTGTAATCCCAGTACTTGGGAGGCTGAGACAGGAAGATCACAGGTTCGAGAACAACCTCAGCAAGTAGTGAGACTCTCATCAACCTAGCAAGACCTAGCTAGGTTTATTTTTATTTCAAAATAAAAATAAAAAATAGGGCTGGCAATGTACATCAGCGGTAGAATGCCCCTGGGTTCAATCCCCAGTAACACAAAAAAAGAAAAAAAAAGATAGATGATGGATGGATGGATAGATAGATAGATAGATAGATGGATAGATAGATGATGATGATATAGATAGATAGATGATAGATAGATAGATGATAATGATATAGATAGATGATTAGATAGATAGATGATAGATTAAACACGTGCTGTGGTAGGTGTGATCACCATAGCCAGGGCAGTCAGGGAGGGCCTCTCTGAGGAGGTGACATCTGAGCCCAGAAGGAGCCAGGTCATGCAGGGCCTCGAAGGCCACAGGAGGGAGTCTGGGTTCATGATGCCATTTAAGTGGGACAGCGGCCGCGGCTGGGTCTGAGCTGGGGTGCATCGCAACCTGGTGGCCTCTGCTGGATCTCGCCCTCAGATGCCCAGGAGATCGAGGTCGGCGTGGATAAAGAGGGCCGTATCTTCTTGGCTTTCGAAGCCCCCGAGGCCCCCGACTCCTCGGAGTTTCAGTGGTCCAAAGACTACAAGGGTCCGCCAGACCCCCAGAGGGCCGAGGTGGAGGATGAAGTTAACAAGTAAGCGAGGGGAGAGGAGGCGGCGCAGCCACCGATGGGGCCCGAGTACGGTCCGAGGCGGGCGGCGAGCCCACGTGGCGGGATGCATGGACGAGGGGCTGCGAGGGGCTGCCTGGGCCTCCACAGCGGGGACTGATTGCACCCCAGGAGAAGCGAGGGATGGCACTTAAGGGCTGAAACGATGGCATTCTTCTGGACTTTTCTTCTTCCATGAGGAACTTCGTGTGCCTCTGCCTCCGTCCCCCCAAGGAAACGTTCAGATCTTGGTTTCTAGCCTCCGTGCCAGCGACTTGGTCTCGCAGGCTCTCTGGACTCAGCCTCATTGATAAAATGAAGGGTTAGACAGGTGACCACCACAGCCGCCGTCCAATGCCCCTATGTCTCGCTCCTCCTCCACCAGCAGCCCGTGGCCTCGGCTCTGTCCACAGGAGATAAAGCCACCAGCCCGAGCCCTGGAGGCGGACAGGGTGGCGCGGCCATAGTGGACTGTGTGCCAGAGAGCCCGGCTGACGGGGCCACCGGAGGTGCCAGAGGGGACTCTGAGAAGATGCAAGGAGGCAGCTGCCTCTGCTTCCTGGCTTGGCTGGGGTCTGGGATGGGACATGGGCCACCACAGCCAAGATTCCCCAGCTCCCAGGCGACCCATGCATAAGGCCAAGGAGCCCCCCACAGCCTCCACTCCTCTGTCTGCCAGGTCCAAGGTCATCCTGAAAGAACCTGACTTCGAGGACTTGGGCATCTACTCCGTAGTAGTGGAGGACGCTGATGAAGACATCTCTGCAAGCCACACACTGACGGAGGAAGGTAACACCCCTGTTCCCTGTCACCTACCCAGGGACACCGACCCCATCCAGAGTCGAAACACAAACACCCATGGGGCTGGCAAGGAGCTGCAAAATGAGTAAAGCAGCAATCGCCCACCCATTCGGTCAGTCAGTCAGTCAATGAATACCTACGGAACACCCCCATGTGCCAGGCACTGTGCGAGCCCGGGGATTGCTTCAGTGAACTCAACAGACAGAAGCCCTGCCTGGCAGAATTCACATTCTTCTTGTCTCTCTTTGGTTTTCCCACTTTTGATAAGGGCAAAGGTTCCAAAATTATTTTGCTTCCTTCTATAGCATAAGAAAAACAAGAGGCCGGGCGTGGTGGCGCACACTTGTAATCCCAGTACTTGGGAGGCGGAGACCGGAGGATCTGGGTTCACAGCCAGCCTCAGCTACTTAGTGAGGCCCTCCGCAACTTCGAGAGACCCGGTTTCAAAATAAAGCATAAGAAAGAAAAATAGGGCCGGGGGTATAGCTTGGAGGTAAAACGCCCCTGGGTTCAATCCCCGGTACTGCAAAAAAAAAAAAAAACAAGAAAAACAAGAATGCAGGGGTGATAGCGACTTGCAAACAGTAGTTGTTCTAGGGCATGAGGTTGTCAAGAGAGGGCAGTAAGGACTGTGGCTAACCAGAGCATGGACGCCATCTAAAGACTCAGCCGCGCTTGATGAATTAACCAAGGAAACCAGGGCGCCAGACCACTGCCACGTCCTGCCGTCTCCATAGCAACCTGGACCATCTATGCCCATTGTCTTCCCTGCTCATTGTATATCTGGCCTTTTGATGTTGCTACGAAACAAAGTCCAGAGAGACTGGGTTCCAATTCCCGTTCCTCCCTTTGCTGGCTATTTGATGCTGGGCAAGTCATTGTCACCTCTCAGACCTCAGTTTCCTCATCTGTAAAGGGGGATTATACTCCCTGGCTGCCCCACCTGAAATGATGTTGTTATGTATGCAGATAAAATTAGATGATTCTCTGCAAACTGAAACCATCCACTAAAGTGAGGAGGATTTGTATTTTGACGGGGTACCTGCCAGGAGTCCTGACTCATCGTGCTACAGACTCTGGGTTTATAAGGGAAAATGAGGTGTGGGCTCTGACCTTGCCAGTTCATTCCTGCAGTACATGTTTATTGAGCACATACTGGGTACCAGACACGCACATAAATCCAGAGCTCAGCTCAGCAGGAGAGACGAGCCTAACACAAAGAAGCGCCCAGCCAATGGGCAGTACCCTGGCAGGCTCCTGTGGACTGAAGTCCTCAGCGTGTGGTCCAGACCCCAAGCGCTAGACAGCATGCCACAGCAGACTCAAACAGGGCTCAGGAGCCCATGGGTCTGGAGTGGCTGCAGGTGAACAGTGTCCCTTGGCCCACGGTAGTATGTGAGGACTAATGAGATCGTGCGGAGCCTGGCACACAGTGGGCGCTCCTCCAGGGAGGAGGGGCTTGGTGGAGGCCTGGAAGGACAAGGAGAACACGGAATCTCAGAGCAGCCAGCAGCAGCCCCAGCATCTCTCTCGGTGCCCCAGGGCCAAAGCCCACAGTGCTGATTACCCTCCCCTGTAGAGCATGGGGCCCCAAGTTGTGGTCAGGGAGGGGTTCTCTTGGGACTTCACCCAGCAGGGGACCCTAGGACAGCTCTGACGTACCCCTCTGGTCTGGATAGCTCATTCTCTCTGTTTTCCTCCCTGCCCCAGAGCTGAACAAGCTGAAGAAGTTGAGCCATGAGATCAGAAACCCAGGTAAGCGCCCAGGCTGCCAGCCCGGGCAGCTCCTAAGGCCCAGGAGAGGGCCTTAGGAGCAGAGCCAAGTCCACTGGAGAACCAGGCGGGAACCAGGGGCAGAGGATGGGGAGCCACAGGGCTGGAGGGCCAGGGACCAGGGGAGTCCCTGAAAGGGAAAAGGGCAGCCAGCTGGGGGCCATGGAGGCACAGAGAGGGAGAGACAACAGTCTTTTCTTATAATTATCATTGGCTTAAGCCAGGCGTGGTGGTGCACGCTTGTAATCCCAGTACTTGGGAGACTGAGACAGGAGAATAGCAGGTTCACAGCCAGCCCCAGCTACTTAGTGAGACCCTGTTTCAAAATTTAAAAAAAAATAGGGGTGGGGGAGTAGCTCGGAGGTAGAATGCTCCTGGGTTCAATCCCCAGTACTGCAAAAAAATAAAAAATCAATTATCATGGGCTCTTCAGTCATTTGGATTTGGGGTCATCTAAACCTCCGCTCTCGCCTTCGGCTGGAGAGGGGTGTGCGCGGTCCTGGAGCCGGGGCCGCTGACTTGGTTGCAAGTTGGATTTACCCCAGAAGCTTTTCATAGGCCTGAGGCCCAAGTCACTCCCCAGACAAATCAGAGTCGCTGGGGGTGCTTTTAAAAGCCCCCCCAGTGCCCAGCCAGGTGGAGAATCACAGCTCCAGGGCCCTTGACAGGGAAATGCAATACTGACATTAATTAAAACTAGAGAGAGCACACAGAAAAGCCCCCCAGCCCACCCCCCGCCCCAGTCCAGCCTCCCGCCACTCTCCAAGTCTTTCAAATGTCCCATGCCAACTGTGGGTCCAGGTGGGGCTGGAGGGGTGGGGCACCCCATCCACACGCTGCCCGACCTGTGCCCCCCAGTGATCAAGCTGATCTCCGGCTGGAACATTGACATCCTGGAGCAAGGAGAAGTGCGGCTGTGGCTGGAGGTAGAGAAGCTGTCCCCGGCTGCAGAGCTGCACCTCATCTTCAACGAGAAGGAGATCTTCAGCTCGCCGGTAATTGGCGCTCATAGTCCCTCCGTGACCCAAGGTGGCCTCGCCTGGCTCCGGTTCTCCACGGGCTGGTACCTCCCCACAGTGGGCATTCCAGAGATGGCTACCTGCTTTGGCTGTCACCCATTGTGGTGGGGATGGGGATACCTGGCTTTGGGTACATGGGAAGCGGGAGAAGAGGGGTGGCAGCATGCTGGATACGGGCCAAAGCGAGGGACAGTTCCACAATTTTCCACACACCCTACCACTTTCAAATGTTCCAGTAGACATTCCTAACATGGAAAACCTATATTTGTGCAGATAATTATCCAAGCCGAGACCCTAATTCTGCTTTAGGTATCAATACAAAGTACTTTTGCACAAGTTTACTACACACTGAGGGGAGAGTTGTTATTCCACTGGCCACTTTACTTTTGCTCATTCATCCATTTTCCTGTTCTTGCACAGAGTTGCTTCGGATCTTTTTGCTTTTCTCCTTTTAAATTCAAACCAAGCCGGGCGTGGTGGCGCACGCTTGTAATCTCAGTACTTGAGAGGCTGAGACAGGAGGATCACAGGTTCGCGGCCAGCCTCAGCTACTTAGTGAGGCCCTCCACAACTTAGTGAGACCCTGTTTCAAAATAAAGAATAAAAAATAGGGCTGGGGGTGGAGCTCGAAGGTAGAATGTCCCTGGGTTCAATCCCCAGTTCTGCAATTAATTAATTAATTAGTTAATTAATTCAAACCAGCTCATTACAAATCAGTGTCACGTAAGATTATGTCCAAACGTGACATATTAAAATACATATTATTTTATTTTAAATGATTTTAATTTCTTCTTTATATTACAGTGAGAGTATTACTTGTTTTTATTTTAATTCATAGGTGGATAGGTTGTGTTAGATTGAGCCACATAAATTGTTGATATTCAACTGTTTTTTTTACCAGCAATCATGAAAGATTCGAGTTTATGATACAATCTCATATTATCTGTGAATTTCCTCTCCAGATGGCAACGCAGCCATCAGAAAACATGTACTGGGGCTGGGATGTAGCTCAGTGGTAGAATGTGTGCTTAGCATGAGCAAGACCCTGGGTCCAATCCCCAGCTCAAGAGAAAGAGAGATTGAATGAAGAGGAAGAAGATGAAGAAAAGGAGGAGGAGGAGGAGGTGGAGGAGGAGGAGGAGGAGGAGGGAAGAAGGAAGGAAGGAAATACATATTTATTACAGAGAAGGGGATGCTGGTTCTGACAGAGGGGAAAGAGCTCTGAGATAGATGTCAGGAAATTCACATCCAGGCCAGGTGCTGTAGCACAGGCCTGGAATCCCAGTACTGAGGAGGCTGAGACAGGAGGATCACAGGTTTGAGGCCAGCCTCAGCAACTTAGCAAGACCCCATTTCAAAATTTGAAAAAATAAAGCCAGGTGTGGTGGTGCACGCCTATAAATCCAGTACTTGGGAGGCTGAGACAGAAAGATCGCAGGTTTGAGGCCAGCCTCGGCAATTTAGCAAGACTCTCAGCAACCTAGTGAGATCCTGCTTCTAAATAAAAAATTAAAAGAAGAGCTGGGGTTGTAGCTCAGAGGTAGAATGCCTCTGGGTTCAATCCCCAGTGCCACCAAAAAATATAAATAAATAAATAGGCTGGGGGTGTAGCTTGGAAGTAGAAGGCCCCTGGGTTCAACCTCCAGTACCAAAAATAAATAAAAAATAAATTCACATCCAGCCCTGTAGGTTTTCCCACCTTGGGCAGGCCTCTCCCTCTCTGTGCCTCCACTTCTACATCTTTAAATGGGGCAGGTCATCCCTGGATCTAGAGGAGCAAAGGAGAAAACAGAGTTGGAAGCCCTGCACTGAGATCCCGGGCTGACCATGTCACACGCGACAGGAAGTATTATAAAGTCCAGAGTCTCCAGTAGCCAGTGTTCGGACACTCAGATGCCCCTATGGAAAACTAAAATAAAATTAGATCACTCCCTCGACTCATACATACAAATCAAGCCAGAGGGAATAAGGACCTACATGCAGAAAATAAAACTTTTTAAACTGCTACAATGTGGCAAAACTAAATGAGTGAGTTCTGGGGAGCAAGGACACAAGTGATTGTAATGTTATCCTTTACCTGCATTCAGGAAATTTCTAGTAAATTATAGAAGTAAAAAATAACCAAAAATGAGTCACAGGAGGGGTGGGGGACTAAATATTCTATCGTAATTAATTCAAGCATCAGGGGTGTTCCCAGGCGCTGGGTGGGGGGGAGCCCCGTCTATACACGCAGGAGGGTTGCCCGAGGGCCCCCTCCCCAGTCTCTGCAGGCTGGTAACCTATCACCCCAAGTTCCAGCTGCACCCCGAGGCGGCCCCACCGCAGAGTCCCCTGGAGGAAAAGCGGCTCTGGGGTGTCCAACACGACGCTGGGTCTTTGTTCTCCCCAGAACCGCAAAATCAATTTTGAGCGAGAGAAGGGCCTGGTGGAAGTCATCATCCAGCACTTGTCTGAGGAGGACAAAGGGTCGTACACCGCTCAGCTGCAAGACGGGAAAGCCAAAAACCAGATCACGCTGGCCCTGGTGGGCGACGGTCAGCGCCCCTTCCCGCCCGCTCGGGCCTGCTGAGCGCATCGGTCTCCTGGCCACCCCACGTCCCCGCCCGGGACCCGAGCTCCTCCCCGCTCATGCCGGTCCCTCCCTGTGTGTTCACAGACTTTGACAAACTTCTGAGGAAGGCGGACGCGAAGAGAAGAGACTGGAAGAGAAAGCAGGGTAAGAGGTGCTCGGAGTGAAGTCCGAAAGCCTCGCCAGGTGCTGGAGCACAGTGGCCTGGACCCCCGGCCCCACCCAGCAGGCCCGCTGCCATTCGGTCCCGTTCTGTGCAGTGCGGGACAGCACAGCCCTCGCCCACCCCAGAGCCAGCGCCTCCCCGTCTGCACCGGCGCCTCCCCAGCTCCCGTCCCCGCGGCGCAGCCTCTCCCGCGGGCTTCCCTGTCTGGCCACCAGGTGGCGCTGGCTGAGCCTGGCGCTCGACCGGTGGGCGTGTTTGTTTTGCACCCGCAGGTCCCTATTTCCAGGAGTTTTTGCAGTGGAAAATCACCGAGGACTGCCAAGTGCTGCTGACGTGCAAGGCAAGTCCCGGACCCGCCTCCAGCTCAGCGGGGCGGGACCTGTGGCTAGTCCCCAAGTCCCTGGGTCCCCCAAATTCCCTTCCCAGAGCTTGGCTGACCCCATACCTGGCAAATGACCCCTAGGAGACCACACTTAACCCCAAAAGCTAGCCGCCCTGCCAGAGCCCAGGCAGCAGGATTCCTATGAGGTGCGTCAGCCTTGGGCCAGCTTGCCCATCCGCTCCAGAAGGGCCCCGCGGGGCCCGGCGGACTGGGAGCGGGTGAGGGGTCTCCATGTTGAGGGGGTTCCCTGTGTTTATTATCAGCCTTGCCAGACACTGTGCTCAACGCATCACAGTACTGTCTTATTTCACTCACTTCCCCGTCATGTGCGAGATATGCAGTATGAGCCTCACTTTCTGAATGAGAAAACACATAGGGAAATAGCCCAAGACCACAGGCTAGAGGTAGAGCCTCTAACTAAGCCTGACTCCAAGCGCCCTGCAGCCAATTCTATACCCCGGGAAGGACAGGGTGGGCGGCTGTTCCCCCAGCAGCGAATCCGTTCAGTGAACTCAAAGAACCTACTATGCACCAGATACTCTGCAAGGTACAGGGGGAGTTTGGTCTCCTTAGGCCTCTGGGAGCCCACAGTCTGAGGATCATTAGAAAGCAGCATGCCTGATGCTTGATCAGCTGTGTACAGGGCATTGGTTAGTCATGAGGGGAGGACCCTCTGGGGTGCTTCCAGGAAGGCTTCCTGGAGGAAGTGACATCTGAGTCTTTAAGAAGTGTAGGTGCTAAACCGGGCATGATGGTGCACGCTTGTAATCCCAGTACTTGGGAGGCTGAGACTGGAGGATCACAGGTTCAAAGCCAGCCTCAGCTACTTAGTGAGGCCTTCCATAACTTAGTAAGACCCTGTTTCAAAATAAAGAATTAAAAAAATAGGACTGGGGGTGTAGCTTGGAGGTATAATGCCCCTGGGTTCAATCCCCAGTTCTGCAAAAAAAAAAGAAGTGTAGGTGCTGAGCATGGTGGAACACACCTGTAATCCTAGTACTTGGGAGGCTGAGACAGGAGGATCACAGTTTCGAGGCCAGCCTCAGTAACTTAGTGAGACCCTGTTTCAAAATAAAAAATAAAATTAGGCTAAGTGTGTAGCTTGGGGTTAGAATGCCCCTGAATTCAATCCCCAGCACCAAAAAAAAGTGTAGGTGCAGGGCGTGGTGGCGCACGCTTGTAATCCCAGTACTTGGGAGGCTGAGACTGGAGGATCCGGGTTCACGGCCAGCCTCTGCTACTTAGTGAGACCCTGTTTCCAAATAAAGAATAAAATAGGACTGGGGGTGTAGCTTGGAGGTAGAATGCCCCTGGGTTCAAACCCCAGTTCTGCAAATAAAAAAGGAAGTTCTGATGAGTTGAGTTTTTACTTGAGAAAGCCTGCCAGAGCCCCTGATGCCCCACCCTCCCCAGGTGACCAACACCAAGAAGGAGACTCGCTTCCAGTGGTTCTTCCAGAAGAAAGAGATTCCAGACGGCCAGTACGACCCGCAGACCGGGGAAGGACTTCTCTGCATTGAGAAGGCAAGTGTAGCCCACACCCTTCGCCAGCTGCACGCAGCAGTGCCAGGAGCACTAGGCTGGGAGTCCACGCAGGCTGGTACTAGGGTGTGGAAAGCAACACACTTGCATCGGGTACAAAATTTAAGGTACACCAAAAAAAACTCAATAACTAAGATAAATAATAGTTTATGCACTACTTTTAAAAAACAAAATTAAGCTGGGCGTGGTGGTGCACGCTTGTAATCCCAGTACTCAGGAGGCTGAGACCAGAGGATCCAGGTTCTCGGCCAGCCTCAGCTACCTAGTGAGGCCCTCTAGAACTTAGTGAGACCCTGTTTCAAAATAAAGAATAAAGCCGGGCGTGGTAGCGCACACTTGTAATCCCAGTACTTTGGGAGGGGGAGACCGGAGGATCCGGGTTCACAGCCAGCCTCAGCTCTCTGTCTCTCTCTCTCCCTGTCTCTCTCTCTCTTTCTCTCTCTCTCTCTCTCTCTCTCTCTCTCTCTCTCTCTCTCTCTCTACTTAATGAAGGCCCTCCGCAACTTCGTGAGACCCGGTTTCAAAATAAAGTATAAAAAAATAGGG
>PVJS01059681.1:0-11450 GCA_004027185.1 Glis glis
GTCTCATGAAGTTGTGGAGGGCCTCACTAGGTAGAGAGAGAGACAGGGAGAGAGACAGACAGACAGACAGACAGACAGACAGAGAGCTGAGGCTGGCCGCGAACCTGGATCCTCCGGTTTCCGCCTCCCAAAGTACTGGGATTACAAGCGTGTGCCACCACGCCCGGCCCTATTTTTTATTCTTTATTTTGAAACAGGATCTCACTAAGTTGTGGAGGGCCTAAGTAGCCGAGACTGGCCACGAACCTGCGATCCTCCTGCCTCAGCCTCCCAAGTAGAGGGATTACAAGCGTGTGCCACCACACCTGGCTTGTTTTCTTTATCCCTATATTTTCTAACAGTTACCCCTTTTTGCAAAGGTTTGTGACTCTGGCCCCAGAGTGAGCACCAGAGCCAGACAAAACTCCAGGAAAAGCCACGCATGTGCCTGCGGCGGGGAGTCAGGATGCTGGAAGGCGGGTGGGCTAACATAGCACCTCCTACACATGGCACGGAGGTGGGCCTGGGCTCCTTGACTGTGCGCTGTGCTTGGCAGTGCACACGAAACATACTGAGCACCTACTGTTTGCCAGGCCCTAAGATAAGATCTCTTTATTTTATTTATTTATTTATTTATTTATTTATTTATTTTTGTGGTACTGGGGATTGAACCCAGGGGCATTCTATCTCTGAGCTACATCCCCAGGCTGTTTTGTTTTGTTTTGTTTTGTTTTGTTTTGTTTTGTTTTGAAACAGGATCTTGCTAGGTTGCTAAGAGTCTCACTACATTGCTGAGGCTGTCCTCGAACCTACAATCCTCCTGTCTCAGCCTCCCAAGTTCCAGGATTACAGGCATGCACCACCACACCCAGCTTAAAATCCCTTTTATAAGCAAGGTCTCCAGCTCCCACCATAGCCCCCTGAGACAAGTCTTACTAATTGTCCCCATTTTGTGGATGAGGAAACTGAGGCTCAAAATGATGTGTCTTGCCCAAGTCACACCCAGATGATAAATGGGAAAGCTGAAAGTTGAACCCAGGTCAGTCTGACGCCAGGGAAGTTACAGAGAATGGGGACATCCAAGATTCAGCTGGCAGGAGACAGTGCTTGGCAGATGAAGCGCCTTTTGTGCATACTGAGGGATTCTAGACCAGTGACACGAGGTTTGAGGTTCTCAGAGGTCACTCAGGCCAAGTGGGGAAAACTGAAGGGGGTTTGGGGCCAGAAAAGGCAGGAAGGGCAGGAGTCTTCTGTGGTTCTTTTTAGTTAGCCTGAGGCTACCTTGTGGTCCTCTGCTGCCCCCACGTGGTAGTCTAGCAGAATGGATTCCTTCACTAGGGACCTGCTGGGAGACATTTGCTCAGCCATCCTCAAACTTGAGCGTGCATTAGAGTCGTAGAGAGGGCTGACTGACACAGAGCTTCTGACTCAGTAGGTCTGGGGTGGCCTGAGCATGTACCTTCCTAACAAGTTCCCAGGTGACCGCACTTTGAGAACTGCCGGCTTTCATGGGACCACCCAGTCAGTGCCCGTGGGGATAAGGGGTTTCCCGAGCATCCTGGCCTTTGAGAGCTGTGACTCAGAGCAAGACACCCGAAGCAAGTTGCGGAGGGTGGGGGGATTCTTTCCTTCTTTATTTTGCGGTACTGGGGATTGAACCCAGGGGCATTTTACCTCTGAGCTACACCCCCAGCCCTACTTTTTATTCTTTTATTTTGAAACAGGGTCTCGCTAAGTTGCAGAGGGCCTCACTAAGTAGCTGAGGCTGGCCACGAACCCTGATCCTCCGGTCTCAGCCTCCCAAGTACTAGTATTACAAGCGTGCGCCACCACGCCTGGCTAGGGTGGAGGGATTCTGAGGGCATGTGGTCCAAGAACTGTTTGGACTCAAAGGAGCCGACCTCCGGAGGCAGTCGGAGCTTTGGGACATATATGAACCCTCAGCCTCGTTTTCATATCATTTCTGCATCTTTTTTTTTTTTTTTTGGTGGTCCTGGGGATTGAACCCAGGGGCATTCTACCTCCAAGCTACACCCCAGCCCAATTTTATTCTTTTATTTTGAAACAGGGTCTCACTAAGTTGCGGAGGGCCTCACTAAGTAGCTGAGGCTGGCTGCGAACCTGTGATCCTCCTGTCTCAGCCTCCCAAGTACTGGGATTACAAGCATGAGCCACCACCCCGGCGTGCATCTTTATAATAGAAAACATTTTCGCCAGGCATGGTGGCACATGCTTGTAATCCCAGTACTTGGGAGGTAGAGACCAGAGGATCCAGGTTCTCGACCAGCCTCAGCTACTTAGTGAGGCCCTCTGCAATTTAGTCAGACCCTGTTTCAAAATAAAGAATAAAAAATAGGGCTGAGGGTGTAGCTCAGAGGTAGAATGCCCCTGGGTTCATTCTCCAGCACCGCAAAAAATATATATATTTTAGATAACATTTTCTCTCACTGATCTAAGCACTTTCCATTTTGGGGGGGGGACGAAAGATTGGGCCCAGGGAGTGTTCTACCTCTGAGCTACACCCCTAGCCCTTTTTAATTTTTATTTTGAAACAGGGCCTCACTAAGTTGCTAGGCTGACCTCAAACCTGCAAATCCTCCTGTCTCAGCCTCCCAAGTAATGAGATTACAGGTGTGTGCCACCATGCCCAGCTCCATTCCATCTTAATTCAATTAATTCTCATCAGAAGGCTGTGAATGTGCCAGGCGTGGTGGCGCACACTTGTAATCCCAGTACTTGGGAGCCTGAGACAAGAAGATCCGGGTTCATGGCCAGCCTCAGCTACTTAGTAAGGCCCTCCGCAACTTAGTGAGACCCTGTTTCAAAGTAAAGAATAAAAACTAGGGCTGGGGGTGTAGCTCGGAGGTAGAATGCCCCTGGGTTCAATCCCCAGTGCCAAAAAAACAAAAAGAAGGCTGTGAATGAATAAATGCTGGTATTATCCTCCTGTTCAGGGCTGGGCTGTGTCCCCATCACCACCATCACCATTCATATGCCAACATTCTAACCTCAGGAACTCCCAATGTGATTGTCCTGGTAGACAGGGTCTTTGAAGAAGTAATTTAGTTAAAATGAGTTTGTTAAAATGGGCCCTACTACAACTGACTGGTATCCTTATAAAAAGAGGAAATCTGGACACAAACTTTTGTTATGTGTCTCAACTGGGCGCTGGCCCCTAACCTATAGAGCACTCAGGGAACTCCCGACACCTCGTACAATATCCATGGCCAAAGGGGGTCACTCAGGTGGAGGAAAGGCGGTCAGCATGTGGCTTGCTGAGGTCCACCCTCCTAAGCGCAGAGGGCTCACAGAGTCCATATGCTAGCCAGGCGTGGTGGCACATGCCTGTAATCCCAGTACTTGGGAGGCAGAGACAGGAAGATCGCAGGTTCAAGGCCAGCCTCAGCAAGTTAGTGAGACCCTGCTTCAAATTTTTAAAAAAGAGCTGGAGGTGTAGTGTGGAGGTAGAATGCCCCTGGGCTCAATCCCCAGCACCAAAAAAAAAAAAAAACCAGAACAAAACAAAGTACCATATGCTGTTGCTGCTGCCACCCACCAGCACCTCTGTTGCAACAAAGACCTCGATCTTCAGGGACACAGGAAAGAGACGCCAGTGGCAACCCATTGCAGAGACGCCTACGAAAAGTGCCAGAGTTCTTTATCCTGCCCCTCTTAAGACTCCAGAGGGTGTCATGGCCCTGTTGGACAACTGTTAAATGGACTAACAAAAACTCTGGGATCAATTGAAAGACAGGACTTATTGGGTCTACTCTGCCCCCTGCTTAGGCAGCTGTTATCTTTAGCCAATAAGGTAACAGTCGCCATGGAGAGGCTCCTAACCCTGCCTGAGCTGACTTGAGACTCTCTGCAGGACAATACAGAAATAGGTGAAGGATAGAGGGGCCTACCCCAGAGTACAGTCAGTAACCACCTCCCCCTCCACACACACATGCCTGAGTACAAGAAGAGAAAACAAAGAAACAGAGGTCAGGGATGATCCAGGTGGAAATCTTAAATTGCTGAAAGACTGTCTACAAAAAGACAAAAGAGTGTTGGCTGGCTTGTTGGCTTTTTTTTTTGCGGTACTGGGGATTGAACCAGAGGCATTCTACCTCCAAGCTACACCCCCAGCCCGAGTTTTTAATTCTTTATTTTGAAAAGGGTCTCACTAAGTTGCAGAGGGCCTCACTAGGTAGCCGAGGCTGGCCGCAAACCTGGGATCCTCCGGTCTCAGCCTTCCAAATTCTGGGATTACAAGCGTGCGCCACCATGCCCGGCTCTACGACACAGATTCTGAGTGAACTTTGATTGGTGCTGAGATGCTCCAGTTGGCAAGCTTTTGTGGCTTTAATCAGTATTGGGGTTCAAATTAGAGATCCCACTAAATTGAAACAAGGCTCCCCTTATAAGCTCAGGAAGTTACTAAGATAAAATAGAGGAGAAACAGGTATGCCTCGCCTTAACCATCAGAACTGTTACCTGATCGAAATTCCCTGTCATCATAGCACCCATTGCCCTAAAATATTCCACAGCAGGCCTGAACCTTTTGATCCAATGAGTCGTAAGATTAAACAACCAGCTTGACGCCAGGCGTGGTGGCACGCTTGTAATCCCAGTACTTTGGAGGCCGAGACAGGAGGATCGCAGGTTCGCGGCCAGCCTCAGCTACTTAGTGAGGCCCTCCGCAACTTAGTGAGACCCTGTTTCAAAATAAAGAATAGAAAATAGGGCTGGGGGTGTAGCGCGGAGGTAGAATGCCCCTGGGTTCAATCCCCAGTACCGCAAAAAAAAAAAAAAACCCAACCAGCTTGACTAAATGGGGCCCTCTGGACCTTCCTCTTCCCTCCACTTAAAACAGTTAACACAGCCCAATATGTACTAAAATGGGTCTTCAAGGATCGAACCCCATTATACAAGATTTATTTAGAGAAGGGGCAATTAGCCACACTCTTTCTTCATTTAATAGCCTATTCACAAACCTGAAAGCATGAGTGCTGCCTCGCAGTAGAGTACCACAATCTTTTTTGGGGTTTTTGTTTGTTTTTGTTGTGTGTTTGGGGGGGGTACTAGGGATTGAACCCAGGGGCATTCTACCTCTGAGCTACACCCCCAGTCCTTTTTATTTTTTGTTTGGAAACAGGGCCTCACTAGGTTGCTGAGAGTCTCACTACATTGCTGAGGCTGTCCTCGAACCTGCGATCGTCCTGTCTCAGCCTCCCAGGTACTAGGATTACAGGTGTGCGCCCCCATGCCCAGCAGATTACCACAACCTTAATGCTGTGGTCCCACCCATTAAGTCCCCCATATCCAATATTATTGAATTTGTTGACTTGGTCCAATCAGCATCTAGAATGTATATTGCTATTATAGATTTGGCTGATGTGCTCTGTTCGGTGCAGGTCTCAAAAGCTTCTTGGCCAGTGTGACTTCTCCTCCAGGGGACACAATTCACCTTCACCTGCCTACCTCGAGGGCACATCAACAGCCCTGCCATCCCACACAACCTTTGCAGGCAACAGCCTAACCACCTCCGCATTTTTCCACAGCACGATTGCTGGCTACATGCAGGGCTCTCCTGGAAACACAGACTGTCCCAGTCCCTGAGCTTCCCAGCTTCCCATCATGCCTGGGGCCAGAGGCAGCACCCCAAAGCTCAGCACAGCCCTGGAGGTCTCCTCACTAACACAGAAATGGTACCTACAGGACGGAGCCAGGCCTGGACCCTCTGGTGAATCCCATTTGCAGGAGGAAATGGACTCTCGTGTTCTTGGTGGCTTGCCATATGCCATGGTGCTACAGCAGGTCACCTGTTGGCTACCTGGAGAGTCCTTGGGATCAACCAAGTGAGCAGCAAAGGTAGTTCATACACCTTACAGAAACCATCACCACCATCACACACCAGGGAGGTTGATGGGAAACTGCTGCTTCTCACCCCCTAACTAGGACATCCCTGATAAAAGACGGGACCCAGAGGTTGAGACAACTGGCCACACTTCAGGCAGCCACAGTCCCTCTGGATGGCCTGACCAACACCTGGCCCCACTTACACATTTTTACAGACTCCTGGACCATCATCAATGGTCTGGCTATCTGGTCTCACTAATGACAGCAATAAAATTTTCTTATCTAAGCTCACGCTCCTTTGGAGTAAAGAATTCTGGGAATTTCTTGCTTCACAGATACCCAAACTACAAATCAAGGACACACATGTTTTTGCACTTATCAAAACTATAAGTTTACAAAGCCTCTTCGAGATTCTTCTCACCCCCTTTGAAGTGCCAGACGTCACTGACAGTTACAAGGCATCCGTTTTACATCTCAGAATACTCAATGCTTGGCATTTTTAAAACAGCTCTATTAGCTGGGTGTGGTGGTGCATGCTTGTAATACCAGTACTTGGGAGGCTGAGACGGGAGGATCGCAGGTTCACGGCCAGCCTCAGCTACTTAGTGAGGCCCTCTGCAACTTGGAGAGACCCTGTTTCAAAATAAAGAATAAAAAATAGGGCTGGGGGTGTGGTTTGGAGGTAGAATACCCCTGGGTTCAATCCCCAGTTCCGCAAAAAAAAAAAAACTCTACTAAGATATAATTTGCATTCTATACAATTCCCTACCTAATGCGTACAAGCCAATGGCTTTTTATATACTTGTAGATTTGTGTAACCATCACCACAATCAACTTTAGAACATTTTATTGCTGTAAAAAGGAATTCTGTGCCTCTTATCATCACCCCTCTATCTCCTCATCCGTCCCCCATTCCTACAGAGGGACAGAATCATCATTCTGTCTCTATGGATTTGACTATTATGGACACTCCCTATAAAGAGAATCCTACCCTGGCTTCTTTCACTTAGCGTAATGTCCTCAATGTTGTAGCATGGATCAGTATTTCAGTTCCTCCTATGGCTGAATCACATTCCACTGTATGTAAATACCACACTTTAACTGTTCATCAGCTAATGGGTATTGGGGTTATTTCTACATTCTTGCTATTATGAATCATGCTGCTTTGAATGTTTGTGAACAAGTCTTTGTATGAACACTATTTTCATTTCTCTTGGATATATACCAGGAGTGGAATTGTGGAGTCATAAGACTATGTATAACCATTCAAGGAAATACCAGACTGCTGTCCAAAGCAGCTTGCACTGTCGTATACTCCCTCCAGCAGCATGTGAGGGACCCAGCTTTTGCCCCCCTCGCCAACACTTGTTACTATCTTTTTTATTATATCTATTCTGTGGGCATGAGGCAGTGTCTCTTTTTGGTTTTAATTTCCATTTCCCTGATATAATGATGTTGGGCATCTTTTTTTTTTTTTTTTTTGCGGTACCGGGGATTGAACCCAGGGGCGTTCTACCTCCGCGCTACAACCCCGGCCCTATTTTTTATCCTTTATTTTGAAACCGGGTCTCACGAAGTTGCGGAGGGCCTCACTAAGTAGCTGAGGCTGGCCGCGAACCCGGATCCTCCAGTCTCAGCCTCCCAAGTACTGGGATTACAAGCGTGCGCCACCATGCCCGGCTGACATCTTTTCATGTGCTTTCTGGCCATTGGTATACCTTCTTTGGTAAAAAGTCTACTCAAATACTTTATTTAAAAATTTTTAATCATGATAAAATTTAGATAACATAAAATTAACCACTTTACCCTTTTTTTAGGATGCAACTTGGTAGCATTAGGTATATTCGCAATGTTGAACAACCATCACCACTATTTCCAGAAGCTTTTCATCACCCGAAACACAAACTGTACACATTAAGTAATAACTCCCCATTTCCCCTCCTCTCAGCCCCTGGTAATATAAACAAAATCACACAATATTGTCCATTTGTGTCTGGCCTATTTCATTTAACATAATAGTTTCAAGGTTCATTTGTGTTGTAGCCTGTGCCAGAACTTTATTCCTCTTCATGTCTGACTAATATTCCATACGGATATGTCACATTAGTTTACCCATTCATCTGTTGATAGATACTTTTTGGTTATTGTGAATGATAGCAATGCTGATATAAACATCTAAGTCCCTGTTTTCAATTCTTCTGAGTATATACCTAGAAGTGGACTTGTGAGTCCTATGCTAATTTTTTTTTTTTTTTTTGCGGTACCAGGGATTGAACCCAGGGGAGTTCTACCTCCACGCTACACCCCCGGCCCTATTTTTTATACTTTATTTTGAAACCGGGTCTCACGAAGTTGCGGAGGGCCTCACTAAGTAGAGAGAGATAGAGAGAGAGAGAGACAGGGAGAGACAGAGAAAAAGCTGAGGCTGGCCGCGAACCCGGATCCTCCGGTCTCCGCCTCCCAAAGTACTGGGATTACAAGCGTGCGCCACCACGCCCGGCTCCTATGCTAATTCTAATTAGCAAATTATTTTCCACAATGCTGCACCATTTTATATTCCCACCAGCAATGCACAAGGGGTCCTGTTTCTCCACATCCTCACTAACATTTGTTATTTTCCTTTTTGTTGTTGTTATTGTTAGAGCCATCCTAGTGGGTGTGGAGCACTACCTCACTGCAATTGTGATTTGCATTTCCCTAATGATTAATGATGTTGGGCAGCTTTTCATGTTATTGACCATTTGTCGAAGCAGATGTCTGCTTTGGAAAATCATCTATGGAAATCCTTTGCCCAT
The DNA here is from genome assembly GCA_004027185.1 of Glis glis. NCBI lineage: Eukaryota > Metazoa > Chordata > Mammalia > Rodentia > Gliridae > Glis > Glis glis. Next base: position 8,619 of record PVJS01059681.1, read on the forward strand.
TTTTTAACTGGGTTGTCTGTCTTTTTGTTGCTGGGATATCAGTGGTTTTATATATTTTGTTATTAAACCTTTATCAGATATATGATTTACAAGTATTTTCTACCATTCTGTGGGTTGTTTCACTTTACGGGTAATATGCATTTTTAGTTGGGTGATATGTCTTCTTACTACTGAACTGTAAAAAGTCTTTACATATTCTGGATCCAAGTCCCTTATCAGACATATGAGCTGCACAGTCTTTCTCTCATTATGTGGGCTGTGCTTCCATTTTCTCCTGGTGTCCTTTGAAGCACAGACATTTTTTTATTCTAATAATGAATACTGACCTCTCGAGCGAGCCATTTGATGGAACTTGCACCTTCCTTACTGGCCTCAGACTGCAGGCAGGCCTCAGAGAGAACCATAATGACTCAAGTTCAAATTCAGTTGGATGAAACATGGCACCTTGCGGTCTTCAGTCAAACATCAGGGATGAGCTGTAATAAAGAATCTGACATCACTTTTGATGTTTGGCTGCTGAGAGCCATCAAGCCCCATCCTTCCCCGTCCCCTCTGGCCCTACGTCTGGGCCAACCAATAAAAAATTCCAAGTGTTTTCTCCCTTGATGTTGGTGGGAAGTTCAACCCTTGCAAGCCCTTGCCCGTGGATAGGAACCTTCACCCTGGTCTCACTTCCAACCACAACAAAAGCCAAGCCGGTGGCCCCTCCCCATCTCTCAAGCAATGTTTCGGGGCTGCTTGGGAACCTGCCCTGCTCTCTCCAGCACATCTCCTTCTGTGAGTAACAAACCTTTCCTGAGTTTCTTAACACGTAGTTAAAATCATTGGCCTCAACACCAGAACCAAATTTGGGGCAGATGGGAGGATCTATCCATTATCTGTGGGATGCTTACAACAAAATCCATCTCCTAGTAACCTCAACATCCTCCTACATCATTCCAATGCCAATGTCACACCGGAGAACATTAACAGCAAGTGGTGGCGATCGTCAAGAGCCTATAAACACACATATCCCTAGTCACCTCCAAAATGCTTCTAGAGTTGTACTGCTTTGGCTTTCTTTAGTTTTTGTTTTGTTTTGTTTTGTTTTGTTTGCGGTACCGGGGATTGAACCCAGGGGCGATCTTCCTCCGCGCTACACCCCCGGCCCTATTTTTTTATACTTTATTTTGAAACCGGGTCTCACGAAGTTGTGGAGGGCCTCACTAGGTAGAGAGAGAGAGAGAGAGAGACAGAGAGAGAGAGAGACAGAGAGAGAGAGAGAGAGAGCGCTGAGGCTGGCCGCGAACCCGGATCCTCCGGTCTCCGCCTCCCAAAGTACTGGGATTACAAGCGTGCGCCACCACGCCCAGCTTTGGCTTTCTTTTTTAATCAGAATCTAATCATTGTTTGTATTTGCTTTCTATTTCTTTGGCCTCCTTTAATCCATGACTGCACCATCCAATACAGCAACCACTAGCCACAAATGGCTACTGACACCTTGAAATGCGCCTTGTTCAAATTGAGAGGTGCTAGCTGGGCATGGTGCTGCACACCTGTGACCCCAGTACTTGGGAGGCTGACACTGGAGAATCCCAGGTTTGAGGTCAGCCTCAGCAACTTAGTGAGGCCCTCCGTAACTTAGTGAGACCCTGTTTCAAAATAAAGAATAAAAAATAGGGCTGGGGGTGTAGCTCAGAGGTAGAACGCCCCTGGGTTCAATCCCCAGTACCACACACACAAAAAAAAAATTCCAGTTGCATTTTACATTTACAGCACCTCTCAATTTGTTTTTTTTTTTTGTTTTGTTTTGTTTTTTGTTGTTTTGTGTGTGTGTGTGTGTGTGTGTGTGTGTGTGTGTGGTACTAGGGATTGAACCCAGGCGCATTCTACTTCTGAGCTACACCCCTAGTCCTATTTTTTATTCTTTATTTTGAAACAGGGTCTCACTAAGTTGTGAAGAGCCTCACTGAGTAGACTGAGGCTGGCTACGAACCTGCGATCCTCCTGTCTCAGCCTCCCGAGTACTGGAATTACAAGCCTGAGCCACCACGCCCGGCTGCAACTGGAATTTTAAAGACCTAGGACCCTTCCCTCCCCCCAAAATGTTAAAGAGCTCATGAGCAAATGTTACATGGACTACATATAGAACTGATGATATGTTTGGATATATTGAGTGTGGGGGCCGAATAATGTCTCCCAAAGATGTCCCTTCCTTAATCCCTAGCACCTGTGAATACATCACCTTACACGGCAAAAGGGGCTATGCAGATGTGCTTAAGATTAAGGATTTTGAGATGGGGAGATTATTGTGGATTTACCTGGGTGGGCCCAATCTAATCACAGGAGTCCTTAAAATCGAAGAACCTTTCCCAACTGCGTCAGGGAGAGGGATAAGGAAGTGCTCCACTTGCCATCACTGGCTTCCAAGATGAAGGGAGGAGCCGCAAGTCAAGGGAGGCAGCAGCCTCAGAGCCGAGAGAGCCTTGGCTTACAGCCGGTCAGAAAACCAGGACCTCAGTTCTGTGACAGCGAGGTCCTGAATTCAGCCAACAACCTAAATGGATTCTCCCTGGATCTCCTTTGTGTGGATTCGTATTGTAGTATTTCAATCTGGTACCATTTTGCTTCTGCCTGAAGGACTTCCTTTAACATTTCTTTTTTGTACTGGGGATGGAACCAGTGGCTTTCTGCTTTCTACCTCCGAGCTATACCTGGAGCCCTATTTTATTTATTTATTTTTCCCTCCCTCCTCCCTTATTTATTTGTTTGGGTTTTTTTTTTTTTTGGCGGTACTGGGGATTGAACCCAGGGGCATTCTACCTCCGGGCTACACCCCCAGCCCTATTTTTT
>PVJS01059682.1:0-11449 GCA_004027185.1 Glis glis
TTTCTTTCCCAAATTGACACTTTATCTTCAAATCCTTTATAATATGGAGAATCTTTTAAAGATTGAAGAAGGCATCTATTATCTCCAACCTGATTCACTGTATCTTTCCAGTCTTTAATCAGCTTGATTGTTCGACTTTGGCTGTCTTCATAGTCAATCAAAGTAAACACTGCTCCAACTCCCCAAAGATCAAGTTCACGTAAAGCTTCTCTGATTGTAACTTCACCTTGTGCCCGACTATTTAAATCCTATTTAACACAAAATACCCATACTTATTATTTCAAAATGATCATATAAATAAGTTACAAGATATACACTTTTTTTGGTGGTACTAGAGATTGAACCCAGGAATGTTCTACCTCTGAGCTACATACTCCCCCTCCCTTTTTTTTAGACAGGGTCTAAGTTGCCAAGGTGGAACTTGAAATTGCAAGCCTCCTGAATAACTGGGATTACAGAAGTGTGCCACCATACCCAGCTAAGAAATATACTTTTCTTTATTTTTTTATTGCTACATACAATTATACATGATATTGGAACTCATTATTACATATTTGTACATGCACATAACATAATTTGGTCAATCAAGAAATACACTTTTAAAATATATATTTTATCTGGATTTTCACATAAGACAAAAAATTAAGTGGATGCATTTTATATACAATCCAAGGAAATAACTGGTATTGTATCAAGACATCAGATATTAAGACTCATGTTCATATGATCAAAGTATATACAGATTTCTACCTTATACTTTTAACTTCTATAAAAGAAAAAAGAAAACTCAAGTATTCATCACAAAAGACAAAACTGGTCAAGCTTATTTAAAGTCTTATAGACCAAAATGCCAGGATTTGGGAGAACTTAACTACAGAAATATTACTGGTTCATGAAAAGTGACAAACAGCCAGGCAAGGTGGCCCACATCTTTAATCCCAGTACTTGAGAGGCTAAGACAGGAGGATTGCAAGCTTGAGGCCAGCCTCGGCAACTTAGCGAAGCCTTCAGCAATTTAGCAAAACCTAGCTTCAAAATAAAATAGGGCTGGGGTATAGCTCAGAAGTAGAATGCCCCTGTACCACCCAAACAATCTTCCAGTACCACCAGAAAAAGAAAGTGATTAGCAGTCAACTAGAGTTATCTCCTACAGCAATAATGCTTTATAACTTCCCATGATTATCAAACATGTTTCAGAGTTATAGACAAACATAAAGGCTTACATTCGGATACAAAATAAAATAACATGGTAGGGTAAAATTTTTACAATCAATGGCTAGAACACAAAATAGAAAGGCTGCCACATATGACAGAAGTGCAACAAGTTTTTACCTGAGACCTTTTCTAAACCTGATTGCCAAACTGGTTACTGGTTTAACTCTGGATTTTTGTAGCCTCTAGCTTCTATTTGTAACATACCACATAATTTTAAACTCATTTTATGTAATATCAGTTGTATTTCTTAGCTTTTTTTATTAAAGTTGACTCTCTTTGTAAAGAAAAGATATTTTTGTATTTCATATTTTTTCTCTTTCTAAGAAGAGGTTTATATTATTGTTTCTATACCCCATACACAGTGGCTACACAGATTCAGATGCATTACTAATGAAAGAACAATGGAGTAATGGAACATTGTCACTATTTTAAGGGAGGAAAAAAATTCACTGGGAAAATAGTATATTAACAAAGTTCAGATTTATGGGATGTTTATTATAAAAGACTTCTTACTTTAAGCTCTGAAGCTTTGGCTATAATTGTATCAGCTACTCTGAGCAAATCACCAAACAGTAATTTCTCTAGACTAGTCCCCCTAGGAAGGCCAAGTAGACGAAAAAGGTCAAGCCAGTGATCTGGAGAAAGATGCTCCCCTCTCACGTATTTCAAGATAGGAACTGAGATCTGTTAAAAAAAAAAAGACAAAAATGGCATATGAATATCATTGTAAAATACAAATTATTATTTACTTTCATGGTTATTAGCTCTCAGAATTTTATTTACTCTATTATCTTATTTAACAATCTTGAAGTCGTATCCTTAAACAGAAGTGCATGAAACTCATTAAATATGGCTGTAAATACAAGCAAATTTCCCTTTGTAGTTTAATATATTTTAAAATATAAATGGAATGTTGCTTTTTTTGTGGTAATGGGGATTGAACCCAGGGGCATTCTACCTCCGAGCTACACCCCCAGCCCGATTTTTTTTTAATTTTTTATTTTGAAACAGGGTCTCACTAAGTTGTGGAGGGCTTCACTAAGTAGCTGAGGCTGGCCGCAAACCTGCAATCCTCCTGTCTCAGCCTCCCAAGTACTGGGATAACAAGCATGTGCCACCACGTCCAGCTAGAATGTTTCTATTTTTATTTTAGGATATAACTCATGTTACACGAAGATGTATAAATAATCTACAGCTTTACCCATAAATTTCTGAGTTATAACTTCTTCCCGATTGGTAGCAGAAATATCTATAATTTCCTTTTTATATGTATAAAATGAAGTAATTTAACTGAAAAATACATAAAATAATGGTTCAGTCACTAAATAATAAAATGATAAATAAAAGCTCCAAACACTGTTTTAATTAACAGAATAAGTAAAACAATCTTACTTTATATTTATCAACCTCTGATTGTAATTTCACTGTCATAACTGAATGTTCTTCTACCTTCCTTAATCTGTCATGCCAATTCATCAAAAACTCCTCAAACAGATATGTCTTAGTCCTAAAAAATAACAAAAACACATTTTAGAGTTCATACCCCCAAAAAACTACCAAATTATAAGAATCTAAATATTGTTTTTAATCAAACCGAAAAGTAATCCAGTCTTCATTGGCCATTTCCTGAAATCCTTGCTGAAACTCTTCATAAAGGGCCCAAATTTGTGAACAGCTTTCAATGTCTTTAGAGATGCTATATGCCATAGAGAAGTTAGGTTCTTCTAGTCCAAAATGATGGCAATCATCACTACAGAAACAAGCATTGAAATATTAAATTCAAAATAAAAACTGTTAAATATCAAGTTTTCTAATCTGATTCTGTGTGTGTTTATTTATTAGTGGAGACAGAAAGGAGATTGCTTACTGTACATGAAAATTTTACCTTATATAATGGGCATTTTTCCCAAAGGAGTAAACATAGAATTGATAATATATTTAAGGATATTATTATGTATCTAATACATATCATATATATAGATGTTAATGATTTTACAAATTCATTAATCTAAAAATAAAAAAGTATTTCTCAGTTGAATAGAAGATATTTTTCATCTAATTAGTATAATGCCATTTAATAAGTATAGTATGAAGCCAGGCAAGGTGGCACATACCTGTAATCCCAGTATTTGGGAGACTGAGACAGAAGGATTGCACTTTTAAGGCCAGCCTCAGAAACTCAGACTCTGTTTCAAAATAAAAAAATAAAATAAAATAGGGCTGGGGTTGCAGCTCAGAGGTAGAATGCCCCTGGGTTCAATCCCTGGTACCACCACAAAAAAAATTTTTTTTAATTAAAAATACAGTATGAAAACTTCTATTCAACTACGAAAGCAATTATTTTATAGATTTGTTTACCTAAATAGACCAAACCAAAAGCAATACTTAAATTTAATATACTGTTTTATTTATAAGATAAACCAAAAGCTTGGCTTTTTTCTATGAAACCTTATTATTTATTTTGCTAGATTCATTTTTTTCAAAAAGTCATTGAAAGTGTTTTTTCCAATAATTTTATATATTCCACTTTTAAATGGGATGAGATCACACACACACACACAAATTCAATATCCCTAATTCCAACATATAAGTAACTTAATTTTCTATTCTATTTCAAGGCCTTTTTTGAAATTTGCTTTATCTTAATAGCCTTCTATAACTAACCACAACTCCTAAGAAAGCAGTAATATGAAAATGTATTATCTGTGTGTTTTTTGTTTGGTTTTGTTTTGTGGTACTAGGGATTGAACCTAGAGGCATTCTACCTGTGAGTTACACTCCAGCCCTATTTTATTTTTTATTTTGAAACAGGGTCTAAGTTGCAGAGGGCCTAGCTAAATTGCTGAGGCTAGAATCAAATCTGCAATTCTCCTGTCTCAGCCTCCCAAGTACTGGGATTACAAGTGTGTACTACCATGCTTGGCTCTAGTATTTGTGTTTTAACGACTACTAAAGTTCATGAGGAAAGGCATTAAGACATCAGATATAATAAAATTTCTAGCTTAATATATTATACAACATGAAATTTGTTTTTCAAAATGGGCACTACAAGTTAAAAAAAACATACACCAGTTTTTTTCTTGTGACTTCTAGGTCATCAAATTCAATTTTTTTCTCTTTTATTGACTTTGCACTTTTATCAAGAGTATTATGTTGGCCAGTTTCAATAATATCATCGCCAGGTTTCAGTTGGTCCCAACGAGCTTTAAATTTTTCCAGTTCTTGATAATAGATCTGAAGACGTGATTTCACATTTCCTTTCATCACTTCAATCTATAAGCCAATAGAGTTTAAATAATTAAATGCAGAATCAAATATCACTTCTTTATTTTTCCTTTTTTATTTCCAATGTTTTCTGTTTAAAAGTGAAAAGAAACAAGCACTAACTTTTCAAAGGATTGTTTTCATCTTGATTGTTGACTTTAAGTTCCATGAAAAAATTCAACAAGATAAAATGAGAACACAAATTTACAGTAACAAGAGATAACCCTCAGCCGGGCGTGGTGGTGCATGCTTGTAATCCCAGTACTTGGGAGGCTGAGACAGGAGGATTACAGGTTCACAGCCAGCCTCAGCTACTTAGTGAGGCCTCCCGCAACTTAGTGAGACCCTGTTTCAAAATAAAGAATAAAAAATCAGGCTGGGGGTGTAGCTCGGAGGTAGAATGCCCCTGGGTTCAATGCCCAGTTCCACAAAAAAAAAGAAGTAACCCTCAACTATCATCATTAAATATACTATTCTTGTGATTAACAGTACCTACTACAACTATCAACAAAGGCGATGTAATAAAGAAAATGTTCAGACTGTTCTACCTGAGAATACAGTTGCTTAATTAAGGAAGGCTTTCCCAGTCTAACATTCAGCCCAGGGCCCTGAGACTAACTTCCAGGCAATAACAAATGAGTACAATAGATGTGTACAACATCTAAGCTGTACCCTGAAAGGCAGGTGGTGCCCCTTTCTCCTTCCATCTTCCCCTTTCAGTACTAGCTAGCAGGTGGATGTGGTAGTAACCAGCCTTGGACAATACCTGGAGATGGTAGGAAATTAAATTGAAGAAATCTGGACCCCAGACAAAGTTACAGAGCAGAGGCAACATTTCAACTTGAAATTTAACTTCAGAGAGAAACTTAAGCTATAATGTGTGGGATCTCCATTAGAATAGTCAACAAGTATCTCTATGATTTAGTAATTAAAAAAAGAGCATGAGTTTCAAAAATCAACAAGGAATATATAGAAGATAAACAATAAATTAATTCATGTCAACACTGAAAATAAGATTATATTTCAAAGGAATTATTTTCTTCTTGATATGATAGGAAGTGAATATAAACCATGTCATATATCATTTACATAATATATTTATCATTTTACTATAAAATGATAAAAGTACTGAGGGAGGTCAATTTCAATAGCAACATTAAATTCTTATAAACCTGGGCTATAGTGAAAGAAATATAAGCAAAAAATTTAATAAGAATTAAGTTTCCATTTTCATAAAATAACAAAATTCCTTACCTGATCTTTAATCATAAGTTGGTGACTTTCCATCATTAATTCAAATTTATCCCACTTAGCTTTCAGATTACTAATTGTTTCTAAACCTCCACCTGCCACAGTCCGTAAAAGTCTGTTTTTACCTTCAGCTTCTTGAAATAAGGGCAAAATCTAAAGGTTAAAAAAAAATGTAAGTTATTTTATCAAATCTCTTAAGATTTCATTTATTTTAACCTTTCTTGATCTGCTTTTGAAAATCAATTTTTTCTTTTAAATAATTTGTTAAATTCCTAGATATAAACTTTCTAATGCTTACTTATTATACACAAGCTCAACTAAGGTACTCTAACTTTAGAAGTTAAGAAGGATAACAAAAGCAGTAATATGAGACTGAGTGAAGTAATGAGTCTATAACTATATGCTGTTCAAAGTAAAATTCTCATTTAATATTCCATTTATAATAAAATTCTACAGGATCTTCAGAAAGAGCTAAGATTAGTGATTATCTAAGAGCATAGGTGAACTAAATTACCCTACTTTATAGAGAAGAGAAACTTATAGGAAAAAGTACTTAAGAAATGAACAACTGAAGAAGTTAAATCAAGTTCCTACATCTGGGGTTTCTAACTGAAATGTTGTACATCGTGTATTGTAAGCAGTTTATTAAACAGTCTGGAGATAGGTTAGTAGGTTGTTCTAAACTGCTTGAATTGCTTGTAAGTCTTTTTAATGACTAAAACAACATTGTCCTATAATTAATACCTGTACTTTTATTACTACACAAAGCAGGAAAATCCACTGAAATATTTTTAAATATCAGTGTGCATATATAATAAAACAGACAACAAAGAAACTCAAATATATCTCAATGATCCCTGGACAAGACCAGTTCCATTTGAGAGACAGAGAAACACCAATGGACCAAGAAGACATGTTGTCCTAGGAGAATCATTAAGAAAAGATCCACATACCAACAGAGAGACATACAAAAACTGAATTCTATGATGTGCTGCTACATAAAACACAGCAATGACTCTCCAGTGCCAACAGAAAACAGCTGAAGATCCTTAACATAATTCATATGCTTAGTTCTTTTTTTCATTTTTCATGCTTTTGTTTTTAATGTGATTTTATTGGTGCATTATAGTCTCACACCATAATGAAAATCTTGTTGACAGTAGCATACATGCACACAGCCCTTGGTGCCCCCCACCTCCCCAATTCCACCCCCTTTCCAATACAGAGTAGTCCCTCTGGTATCCCAATTACTCCCTAGCTTGCACATATTACAGAAAACATACGACCCTTCACTTTCTGTGATTGGCTGATCTCACTTAATATAAAGATCTCTAGGTCCTTCCATTTTCTTGAAGAAGACAAAATTTTGTTTTTCCTTATTGCTGAGTTTAATTCCATTGTATATGTATTTCCCATAGTTTTGTAATCCATTCATCTGTTGATGGACACCTGGGTTGGTTCCATAATTTGGCTATTGTGAATTGTGCTGCTATGAACATGGGTATGCATACACCACGGTAGTTCTCTGGTTTCAATCCCTTTGGAATGATACCCAGGAGTGGTATAGCCGGATCATATGGTGGATCCAGTCCCAGTTTTCTAAGGAATCTCCACACTGATCTCCATAGCGGCTGAACTAGTTTGCACTCCCACCAACAGTGCATAAGAGTTCCTATTTCCCGACATCCTCACCAACATTTATTGTTATTTGACTTCTTGATAATTGCCATTCTGATTGGAGTTAGATGGAATCTCAGAGTAGTTTTGATTTGCATTTCCCTGATCGCCAATGATGTTGAACATTTTTTCATGAATCTATTGGCCATTTGTGTCCCTCTTTTGTGGAGTGTTTATTCAATTGGGCTGCCCATTACTTGATTGGGTTATTTGGTTTTTTAGTGTAAAGTTCTCATGCTATTTCCTATCTCACATACTACCGCTTACCTAACAGCTTGCTATCCCCAGCAAACTATTTCTTCTCTTAGCTTTTGTAATGGTTACTCTTTCCTTCCTTCCTTTCTTCTTTCCCTCCCTCACTCCCTCCCTCTCTCTCTCTCTCTTTCTCCTGTGTGTGTGTGGGGGGGGGGGTGTACTGGGAATTGAGCCCAGGTGTGTTCTACCTCTGAGCTACACCCCTAGCTCTTTTTTAATTATTATTCCTCTTTTTTATTGTAAAACAGGGTCTCGCTGGGTTATTGTGTGCCAGCCTCAAACCTGCGCTCCTCCTGTCACAGCCTCCCAAGTACTGGGATCACAGGCCTGTACCATTGCTTCCGGCAACGGTTAAACTTTCATATCTTCCCACCTCTTTATTTACAGTCTCCTTTGCTGCCTCCTTCTATCCTTGAAGTTTTCAAGGCATGATTCTGGCCCTATACCCTCAAATGTTTGCCATATATCAGATGGTATAAGCCAATCTCATGGATTAAATCTCATGGATATAAAGGCGACTATATAAAATTTCCCTCTTCTGTCTTTACCTTTACTGTGAATTTCACATTCCTCATTCAACTTCTACCAGATATCTCAATATCCATCACTTCCAACCTCTACCTCTTCATCTAGTCATCCTCATCTCAGGTAATGACATCAATACCCTCCAAGCTGCTCAAGCCAAAATCCTAAGGAGACACTGGCCTCCCAGCTGCTTGCCTCCCTCCAATCCATTCTCCACAGAGCAGCCAGAGTCATCACTTCAAAGTGTAAACCACGTTGTGTCACTCCCCTCCTTAAAACCATCTGAAGCGGACAAATCCCACCCAGTCAAGTACCATGTATTCAAACTGAGCTGATCCAAGATGATAATCTCATTGTGCATTAGAAGACGGCCCTTGACAGAAGTCTTTATACTACACTTAGAAAAAATCTAAACTCTTCTTTTTTTTTTTTTTTGCGGTACCGGGAATTGAACACAGGGGCGTTCTACCTCCGCGCTACATCCCCGGCCCTATTTTTTATACTTTATTTTGAAACCGGGTCTCACGAAGTTGCGGAGGGCCTCACTAAGTAAAGAGAGAGAGAGAGAGAGAGAGAGAGAGAGAGAGAGAGAGAGACAGGGAGAGAGAGAGCGAGAGAGCTGAGGCTGGCCGCGAACCAGGATCCTCCTGTCTCCGCCTCCCAAAGTACTGGGATTACAAGTGTGCGCCACCACGCCCGTCTTAAACTCTTCTTTATTATTGTCTAAAGATGCCTTCATAGCCGGGCATGGTGGCACATGCTTGTAATCCCAGTACTTGGGAGGCTGAGACAGGAGGATGGCAGGCTTAAGGACAGTCTCAGCAAATAGTGAGACTCTCATGAACTTAGCAGGACCCTGTTTCAAAATAAAAATAAAATAGAGCTGGGGGTGTAGCTTGGAGACAGAAAGTCCCTGGGTCCAATCTCCAGTAACACAAAAATATAAATACAAATGAAAATGCCTTCATAATCTAGTCCTTGTCTATCTTTCCAATTTTACCTCATACCATTTTCTTCCTTGAATAGTATGCTTTCTTAATAACATTTATAGCTATCTGTTCTTTAAGTATAGATCTTTCCTGCCAGAATCATGCCTTGAAAGCTAGTTTAGCAGGCTTGTTCTCTAGCTCCAGTTACACCCCCCTCACTCACACACATACACACACACACACACACGTACATTCCATGACAACAGGGCATATTCACATGTTTCTAGCACAATGTGTGGAATATATCAGATGATCTATAAGATTCTGTCAAAGAAATAAATAAATGAATGACTCTGTGCTTTTGCTAACTTCCATACCTAATAATCATTTATTTTAAATTCATTCCTTCTACTAGAAAAGTACATAATTTTATTTACCTTTACACCCTCTTTTATACCGTTAAGTCTATCACATAAAAGTTTATAATTTTTTCCACTGGAAGGGTCATTATTTTTTTAATGGTTAAACTTTATAACTTTAAGCCTATCACACAGTAGGGACATATAAAAGTTTGTATACTGATCTGAATTATTTCTCTTCCTTAGTCTAAACATGATTATAATCATCCACAATATGATTATAAACCTTTGGCTTGCTTACTCTGGGCTGTAGCCTTCTACATACTATTTTTATGAGTCTTTACCACTCTTTCATCTTTGTCTTTAATTATGAGCTTTTCCTGTGTGTGTGCATGTGTGTGTTCATAACTCAGCTATAACTTCATACTAATTATAATTCTGGAGGTTAACAGCATGAATTATTTAAGTTTATTCTTATTTTAATATGTCACATCATAAAACAGACTGAACATACTTCTGAAAAAAATACAGGGCATTACAGTTACTGTTTTATCTATTCTTTTTTTTTTTTTTGCGGTACCGGGGATTGAACCCAGGGGCGTTCTACCTCCGAGCTACACCCCCGGCCCTATTTTTTTATCCTTTATTTTGAAACCGGGTCTCACGATGTTGCGGAGGGCCTCACTAAGTAGAGAGAGAGAAAGAGACAGGGAGAGAGAGAGAGAGAGAGAGAGAGCTGAGGCTGGCCGCGAACCCGGATCCTCCGGTCTCCGCCTCCCAAAGTACTGGGATTACAAGCGTGTGCCATCACGCCCGGCTCAGTTACTGTTTTATTAAACAAATATAGTGTCAAGAGTCCAATCTTGGACCAAATTATATAAACCTTCTTATAATGTTCAGATAATGTATTTCTAAGTAATCACATAAAATATGTAACTTACATATCTCCAATACAATAAAATAATAAGAAGAATAAAAATAAGAATTTTACTTTGTGATTCTCACCTCCGGCTTCTGTTCTTGCAGCTTATTATAGCGTAAATTTGCATCACCTATTTCTTCCACAGACTGGGGCATAATTGTTAAGACTTCCATAGCCTCAGTAACAAATGTATCAATCTCATGTAAATGAGCTGAATAGATAGCATTGAAATATAAGACATATTATTAGTGCCACAAAAATAATCAATTAAATAATTTCTAAACCAAAGAGTGTTAGAAGTAATCACTATATAAATTACATTAAATCCTAAATCATCATTTGCTTTCATACAATAAAGTTTCAAAATGTGGAGTAAGCAAAAAAAATTCTTCCCATGAAACTTTCATTGTTTTACATTATGCTGGAAACTTTTGAGAAAAAAATAAAATGTGTTTATTCTTAATAGACTTTACTAAAAATTAGGCTTTATCCGTCTTTTAAATAATATGCTAAAATATCTCAATTTATTTGAAGAGATAGAGAAACATTATGCCAGAATTGCCTACCTTTCTAAGTAACATAAGCAACAAACTGACGTAAGTTCAGACCCCAAATAACGAAGATAAATTCAATTTTTAGATCTCTTAAGGATGAATGACAGCTTTTCTACTTTCTTAAAATTATCATTTTGAGAAATTTTTATTTCATATTTTCTAGTTCAGTTTTATTTTCAATCATTGAGATTCATATTTTATAACTACCAAAGTACATGCCTGTATACACAAAATGAAGTAAAAACTAAAATTATAAAGTGTCTTTACCCTGGATGGACTTCTTCAAAGAAAGAACAAGTGTATCAAATAACTTTTGGATGAGATCATCAATCACTGTCTTCACAGGGCTGCAATTAATATTTAAACAATCCACCTTGACAACACTGAAAAATGACAATGGACATATTTGACATGAAAAGACTAATCAGAGGAAAGAAGTCTCCTAATACTATAAAGATTTTGTAAAACACATTTCAAAATATAAATTAAAAGTATTAT